>OX451739.1:899050668-899289737 GCA_948472305.1 Vicia faba
ATGGTCCATGATACAAATCATCACCCACACACCTTTTGCTTTATTTATTTATTTATTTAATTTTTATTTTTATCATTTAAAAGTCAAATTAAATCAAATAAATAACAAAAAATATCAAAGATTTGTTTTGTGATTAGATTTTGGGTGGAATCAAATCCAATTATGCTGGCAAATCATATCCAAAACATGCAAAACAAATTGAACCAAAATTAGCATGATTTGGCTTGATATAGAAAGATATCATACAAAGATAAAGACCAAATCAAATCTTCATAATGGACCAAGATTCAACTTGTTTTTGTTGACCTAATGTGTTGCATTACATATACAGAGCATAGCCATGGCAAGTAAATGGGGGAAGAAGTCGTCAAAACACCTAAGGAAAACTGAAAATTTCAAGAAAAAGTGGGAATCGGTTTTCAAACTACAAGGAGTTTCAGAGCATTTCAAGAGCGCCAATCCCTTCCCAGACATCCTAGGAAGCGATTCCAATCACTCTGAGGTCTTGAAATGCCCAGAATCGTGCTCCACGCCTCCCACGGTTTGTCCAAAATTTTGATTCTGATTTCACTAATTCATGTATCTTTAGCGCTTTTGATTGCCATACTCATGTTTATCATCGTGTTTGCAAGCTAATCATTCTATTTAATTGCATTTTTGATGCCTGTACGTGAAATTGCCATGTGTGATGCGGTGGGAAGAACTGACTGTTTTTTGGAATGCTGGTTTGCGTTTTGCATTTGTTTTTGCAAAATGTCGCGGTAAGCAAGAGTCGCCACTGACTTTTATTTTATCCAACAAGGAAAGGAAACAAAGCACAGAAAAATTACTTTTTTCGAGATATTTCTCGGGTTCCGGGGGTAGATTATAAAAAGGGAAGGTGTTAGCACCCTTTCTATCCATGGTTATCCACGGGCTCTTAGGTACTTGCTCAATTGTTTTCAAAATTGCTTTCTTTGTGCTTGTGGGTTTTGAAAAAAAGTTTTGTTTGAAAACTTCGATTTAACTCTTGCTTCTGTCCTCAAGAGCGTATGAAGTGTTTTTGAAAACTTTGTTCGAAAAGTGTAAGTGTAAAACAGATTTTGTTTTTGGAAGAGAAAGTATCTAAGAACCATCTACCTACTTGAAAAAGAAATCGTTCTATGCTAATGTCCTTTAGACAATGCTATCCCACTATTGATGAGTAGGTAACACCGTTGTTGGAATTTGAGGGTCAATTCGAATCAGGGACTTATGGTCACCAAAGTAATGTTAGGACACTTTAGCGGTAACCCTAATGTATTAGATCATTTGTTTGAGGCAACAATATCAGAGACAAACATTTTGAGGTGACTATGATCTTTAGACAAGAGGGCAACCTCTAAAACTACCTATACTCAATGACCGCGTACGAAGGTAACCAAGTGGGGTGTACCCTAAGGGTGCGCATGTGCGAGTGTGTCATTTTCAGTTATATTTTGTCTTTGTACATGTTAAGGGTGATCTAAGCTGATTTTAGGTTAAAATATTCAGTCTTGTCATGCAAACCTATTATCAAACATCTAACAGTTATAATTTGTGGAAAAATAAAATGCGGAATTTAAATTACAAGGCGTCGGGTATTTACATCGCCAAAGACAAACCCTTTAAAAATAAGTAAAGCGATAAAAATAAATAAAGGTCTTATTAACTATTACAAACCGGAGGCAAGTACATTATTGGATAAAAGAAAGCAACGCGTGCGGGAAATTAAATCGAGCACGAACTAGGGTTTTGACCCTTTTTTGAAAGAAAATATCTTTTTTTGTTGTTTATTATTTTAAGAAAGAAATTAATCTAAATTAATTACTAAATTAAATTAAATAAATTAATTAGTTAAATGAAAAAATTATTTCTGGGTTTTTGTTATTTTAAGAAAGAAAATAAAATTAATTGAATTAGTAAAAACCTAATTAAATCTAATTTAGTTTTAATTATTTACAAAATAGATTAAAATTGTTCTAAAATTAAAACCTAAATTAATTTATTAGTGTTTATTAAGAAAAATAATAAAAATTAAAGTTTAATTGAATAAAAATATTTTTGGTGGTTTTTATTTTATAAAGAAAAGAATTTTTGATTGGTTAGTAAATAATAAAAATAATTAAAACAAATTAAAATAAATAAACAAAAGAATTACGAGAGAGGGAGTATGGGCCTGAAATTGGTGGTCTGAATAGCAATCTTGTGGCCCAAATGAGCTGGCCTTGTTTGACTTTGGGAATCCAGCACATATGCATTGACCAATGTCTTGGTGGACTTTCAGATCCTGGCCACAAGACCTGGCCTTTGGCCATCTGGCCACTGAATGGACGAGGGTGTATGGTATGCTATAACCTTGAATACACACACAATTACCTGAAAGAAAAAATCAAATAGAAATTGGGGGACCTGGGATTCGAACCCAGGTCCTGAAAGTGATCGCTAGCTTGCCTTGCCACTCCGCTGCTTTGTTTCATTTGTAAGTAATACACAAAATAATAATAATAAAACAAAAACAAAGCTTATTGTTCAGAAAAAAAAAATGCGCGAAAAACATTTGAATGGGCCAATGGGTGAACGCCAGCTCTTCATCCCTGTCCTTCCACTACTGTAATTTTACCTGCGGATTTGAATCCGCAGCTAAAAACGTAGCTCGATCCAAAAATCAATTCCATGCAATAAGAATGACTTTCAAGGGCATGGTTGTATTTGTCTCCTTCTCCTGAGTGCAACCATGCCCATTATATGACCAAATTTCACCTGAAATAAAAATCCCCAAAAGCAAAAACGCAACCCTAGCTATGGTGTTTCGGGGTTACAGCGCCTAAAAACAAAATTGATTATTGCCAAAGGTTTGCAAATAACATGTAGATTCAAAATATGGTGCTAATTCATGAAAAAGATGCATAAATTCTGAGTTATGAAATCAAGAACAAAGGTGTATTTCATGATACTTACAGCGCGTTGTGGTGGGTGAGGAAGCTTGCTTTTGATCCAAATCTCTTGTGTGAACACCCAGGAAGAGATTGGGACCGGTCTCAGCTTCTGCAATTGCCTCTAACTATCAATACGATTCCAAGCTTTTTTTGTATATTTTTCAAGTTTTGTCTTGCCTCTGCCTGCAGCCTCCAACCCTTGTTTCGATCTGTTTTGCTTTCTTATGTACTATGGAGTGTATTAGGGTAGGAATTATGGCTTGACTCTTCTCATATCAATGCTTTGGGATTTAATTTGATCCCCTCTTTACAACTTGCCAAATTTGCCCAAATCTCAATCTTTTTCACATGAATTGGTGAGATTCTAGTTTGATGATGATAATGATGAGAATCAAATCCTGAAATAGCAAAAAAATCTCATGTTATCAAGGTTTTAGATTTTATATGATTTAATTTTGATTTAAAATGAATAAATTCAATAAAAATCAAATTAAATAATAAAAATAAAATATGGGCTCATGGCTGAAGCTAGGACACGTGGGAAACTATGCAAGCTCAAATCAAGTGGAAAAGAATGGGCCCATTTGACAAAATGTGAAGTTTTGGGGATAGTTGACTTTTGGTAATTTTGCAAAAATGCCCAACTTCAAAAATGCATAACTTCTTAAATTTTGAACTTTTGGAAGTGTTCTTGGACTTCTTAGAAAGCTTGAGATTTCCTCTAACCAACCCTTTTGGTCCCATCTCATTTTTATGTTCCATAATCAAGTTATAAGCTTTGGAAAAAATGTGTTTTTGTTGACTTTCAAAAATGACCTATAATGTCCAAATTTGTAACTTCTTGTGAGTGAATTTTTTGATCTTGGGGTATGAAGATGTATTGTAGGAAATTGCATCCCCTTCAAAATGAGCTTTGTATGGGTCATTTCTCATAAAGTATGAGAAAGTTATGCTTGGTAAAAGTTGAGTTGACTTTTCCTACAAAACCCTAATTTAGCAACTTTTGAATCTTGATGAATTTTGAGAAATCCTTGATGAATCATGATCAACCATTGATCAAATGATGAAATATCCTTCAAAATTAGAATTTTGACAAAAAATCTTGAAGTTTGACTGTATATAGGTCACAATTGACTTTTTCCCTAGCACAGTCGATTTTTGGACCTTTGAGCAATTGACTGAGCAAACTTCCTCTACAAGGCTTGAAACTTGACATGGATGATATTGAGAACATATTATGACATTGGGGAGCACTTGAGGTCAGTTGGATTCAAGTATATTGATGCAACACAAAACCCTAATTTGGGGTTGACTGTCTTAAGAGATAGCTTGTCTGTCCAACTCTTGAGTAAGCTTGAGCCATTTGGAGATTTTTCTTGCAATGTTTTGAGAAATGTGAGAGGGAAAATTTTGGGATACAACACCATGGTTAGGGTTTTGTGTTCTTGTTTAGGGTTTTTTAATGCAGGCAAAATTGGGAGTTAATTTTGGTACCATGATGCTCGTGAGGATGATAAGACTTGATTGGTACCAGTAATGGTCATTTATCTTGAGCATACACAATTTTGGAGATGGACAAGGTTATACCTACAACAAACGTCTGTAGGTAAAAGCCTGATTTGCTAAAGTGACAGAGGGAGGAAGAAGAAGCTTGCGTGGCAACATATGACTTGCCCATTTGAATTTTCGCGCTTTTTCTGATTACACCATATGATCTGATTATATTGTTTATTTCTATTCTATGTACAAACAAAGTAGTTCAGCTGGCAGCATGGTATTGGGAGCGAGCATAAGGACCTGGGTTCGATCCCCAGGTCCCATATTTGTTTCATATTATTTTTCAACAGGTGATCAAGCACGTTGCATTATCGTACGTCCACCATATGCCATCAAGATCCAACCATCAAACGCCTCTCCAGCCAGATCCAATGCCTTTCCAATGAAGGTCCACCATGCTCCTCAAGTCAACACGTATACTGGATCAAATGAAGTCAAAAGGGCCTGGATTTGTTGGGCTTAGAAATCATATTGGCATCCCCACTTTCAGCAATACCACCAGGCCCATTTACTTCTTTTCTTATTTCTTTTCTCTATTTTATTTTATTCTTTTAATTTTTTCTTTTATTTATTTTAATTAACAAATTAATCATTCTTTTTTATAAAATCATAAAATCAAAATTTCATAAAAAAATTAGAATTAAACTTTTTTTTTATCAAAATTAATTTTGTTAATTTAATTTAATTTAGTTTAACTTAGGGCAATTTTAACTTTTTTATATATATAATTAAAACTAATTAGCAAATTAGGTTAAATTCTTGATCTAATGCTTTTATTTTTTCTCAAATAAATAAAAATACAAAAATAGGTTTTAGATTGAATTTATTATTTTCCTTAATTCAAAATCAATTAGAATTTAGGATTTTCTTTTCAATTTAACTATGTCATTATTTTCTTAAATAAACAAAAACATTTTTTTTAACCAATCGTCAATAGGTTTAGTCAAGGGTCAAAACCCTAGTCATTTCGTATTTGATTCATCGCGCACTTATTATTTATTTTGCCAATATTGTTATAACTGTTCATCTTTTGTAATAGTTTAATTTAGGGCTTTTACTTATCGCTTTTCCCCGGGTTTTTTGGCTATGTAATTAATCCCCCTCTCCGAAGCCTTGTAATAGCGTAGATTCACTTTCTCGCATTTTTAATTCTCGCAAACATTTAACTGATTAGATGTATGCTAATAGGATTGTATGACAAGAATGCATGACAAATTAATACGGTTAGAAAACCCTAATGTGCAAAGATAAATAACTGAAAACAAATCACTCACACATATCACTCTTAGGGTAGACTCTCACTTCGGTTGCCTTCAGTAAACGATCATTAAGCATAGGGTGTCTTAGTGGTTGCCCTCTAGTCTAAAAAGATCAAAATGTCCCATTCGAATATTGCCTCAGAAATGTTGCCTTGGAAATGTTGCCTCGAATATGATCTTAAGACTCTAGGGTTATTACTAATTTGTCCTAATATTGCTTTAGTGATCGTACGTCCCTTTCGAATTGACCCTTACAACTCCAACGACGGTGCTACCTATTTCTCAATAGTATGATAGCGCTGTCTAAAGGAACAAGAATAGAAACAATCCTTTTGTTCGAGTAGGTAGATGCTAGTAGGTATTTGCTCTAATCAAAACTTTTCACACTTACACTTTTCAAACAAATTTTCAAAAAAACTTTCAAAAAAACTCCGTCACACCTTTGAGGACTGATACAAGGGTTATCACGAAGTCAAACTTTTCAAAAAAAAAAAACAAAGCACATACACAAGCAATTTTAAAAAAAGATGAGCAAGTACCTAAGAGCCCATGGAAAACAATGGATATAAAGGGTGCTAACACCTTCCCTTTCTATAATCTACCCCCGTACTCAGAATATCTAAAAAAAGGATTTTTTATGTACTTTTTTCCTTTCCGGTTGGATGAAATAAAAGTCGGTGGCGACTCTTGCTTACCGGGACATTTTGCGAATAAAAAACGCAAAATGCAAACCAGCATCAAACAATCGGTTCTGCCACCGTATCACATATGTCTTCGAAACTATTTGCTGTGTACGAAGTGAAAACTTGCGACTGAATGTGCATTTAAATTAACTGAGAAACTATCCTGCCTCAGGTTATGATTAAAGGTTTCAATTTGCGAGAAAAATAAAACTCCCACTCCTTAGGATAAAAGGGGTTGACTAGGGATTATCTTACTTATAACTCCACTATTTAGGATTTGAAACAACACCTGTACATCGTCAGTAATGTTTGTTCAAAATCACACTGTAGATATTATGGTATCATTTTCGTCATCCTCCCTCTAAAGGCTTATAGATTTTTTAATCGATAGTTGAATATCACAAAAAGGAAGTAAAAGCATAGTTTAAGTATAGTGAAAACAAATGGATTAATTCAAAATAAACATATGCAATGCATTAATGGGGACAACCAAAGTCTAACATAAAGATAAGTGTTTGAACAAACAAAGAAATTACAAATGAAAATTTGAATGAACAAAAGCTTCTCACCCTGAATTTGTCACTTCAGATGGTGTGCCTTCGAGGGGTGAAAGAAAATCTCAAACTGAACATCTTGTGTGAATTCCAACACACCTTCGTCAATCAAGTCTTGAATCTTATATTTCAACATCCAACAACTATCAGTATCATGCCCCGGACTATTGGAGTGATATGCACATCTTGCATCAGGATTGTAGCTAGGAGAGGAAGTATTGGGATTCCGAGAAGGATCCTTCAACGTGACCAAATTCATCTTCAACGTTTGTTGCAAGGCTTGCGACATCAGCATGCTGAGTTTGGTATATTTCCTTTTATATGTATCCTGCTTACACAGACTACCCTGTTGTTATTTTCGGGGTCGTTGTTGGGCTTGCGATGTAGTAGCAATCTAGAAAGGCCTACTTTTAACCAAGCTAACTTCCTGTCATATTGGAGGTTAATTGATGATTTGATCTCCCATTCTAACCGTTCGTACCATATTGTTGTATTTGTCCTAATGAAGTTTGGTGATGTAGCGGTAGAAATGTTTAAGACTGAGCCATTGGATTGACTAGACTTGTACAAATCAAAATAGAAATCGCCACCGCGCATTATTGTTTCCAACAAAATGGGAAAAGAGCGAGTAACCCAAAAAAGAAGGGGGAAAGATTTAAGGTAAGGGGGATGGTTATGTAAATGGAAGGTATTAGCACCCTAAACTTCTATGGTACTCTGCAGGAACCTCTTTGTAAAATCTGTATATTTTGGCTATAAAAATGTTGTGTAAAAATAGATGGTGGAGGTGAGAAAAGAAATATATTTTTTTTATGATTTTTGCACCCGCCGCGGTTGCGAACCTTTAGCGCCAACGTACCACCTTCCGTGCAATAGAGGATCAAAGTACACATAGTTCCTCTTTAAAAATTTTAAAATGCAAGTGTGTTGGGTAATTTTATGAGATAAGACATCATCGTCATTGTCCATGTGGAAAACATTCTTACTACCCACAATCATGAGAAAGGAGAATTTGCATCATCTCAAAGTGGAGGATATGGCTTGGATTTTAAAATCAACAATGCCTCACTCAACACCCAAGTGGAAAATATATCACTTCACTATATATCATAGAAGTATAGTTGTTTGCATCACTACAACGATTGATAAGAGTCTAATATTTTGAGAAAGGTATTAAAATAAAAAGCCAAAGTGGCAAAAATAGTTTGAAATGAGATTGATTGACTTTTAGTCTTCTCACAAAAAAAAGTCAAGGTATTGTTAAGTTGATTGAAGTTTATTTATGAAAGAAGTTTTTGAAAATGCATGGACCTAAGTCCAAGTTTATTATGAAAGTGGTTCAAGTTTAAAAGCAAGAAGAGTTTTCAAAAAGAGGGAGAAGATTTTTGAAATTAAAAAGATGGGAGGAGAAGAAGAGACTATTCTAAAGCATAAGGTAAAAGCTAGGGATAAGAACCATCTAACCAACAAAAAGCCCATACTTGACATTATGAGCCAAGATAGAATTCCCATTATTTGGATTGAAACCAAGCAAGCAAAGATACTAGACCTCTTGTGAGAACCAAACTTCAAGTTATTAGGTCTTCAAAAAATTTTGGGCAGAGTAACGACTGTATACGGGTGAATTCCAGACTATAAACTAAGTATGCAATCACAAATCACAATAACCTGCACACAAAACAAACAAACAATCCAATGTCTTGAGGTAAACCTCAAGAATTCCATACAAAATATTAATTAAGGTCACAAGGTCTCCAACATAGGCCAAGGTTTCTAATCCTAAGTCCGAGAAGTCCCATACTCCATAATGCCAAGGATAATAACCAAATAGTCCAAACACCATTAAATTTTTTTATGGTTCATGTTAATTATTAGGTGTCTTAGAAGAAAAAAGAAAAAGCTCAACTGAGCAAAGATGAAGATAGCATGAAATGTAAATTCTTAAAAGTAAGTGGTGCATAAAGCATAAAAAATAAAGGGACATAAAGTAAAAAATAAAAGGTAAAATCAATTATTAGTGATTAGTGGTTAGTTGGATGATCATATTGAAACTTGAATTTGGAACTCATTAGAGGATTGGTAGAACCAAAGCCTTCACAAAACAAGTTACATTTGCTTTTTGTCAAGTATATCACCCATTTAGAATCCTCACAAGTGTCATTTAATGATCAACGATGTTTAAGTGATCCGTGTTGACCAAAAGTGTTGTAGATCCATTAGAGGATTGGTAGAACCAAAGCCTCCACACAATGAATCTCAAGGTTATTGAATCAAAGAGATCAAATTAACATACTTGGGCTTGCAAGCATAGGTTTGGGCCACGAATGATCATTTATTCGAATCGGGACAAAATTTAGCGCCATGTTAAGCAATCGTAAGTGGACTTATATAGAAGTCGCACCTATTTTGAGGCCGGTCAATAGAAATCTATGCACCATTTGTTTTGAGACATGATATAGAGATTATACTCCAATAGCACTTAGTTCAATAAGAAAGGGATGAGATGGAGAGGGGTGGAAAAAAAATATACAAACCACATTTGAATTAAATTTTAATCAAACTATTATTAAAATCATTCATCCATTTTTGTGGAGTTAGACTCAACACCATGGATACAATGATGTTAATAAAGTCCATGATCAAAATTTAACCCAAGTTCAGTCAAGAAATAATCACAAAGAAATATTGCATTTAATATATACATTAAAAAGGTTTTTTTTAAATGTTTTAAAATAGAAATAAGAAAGAAAAATATCAACTATATTCAAATTAATCAAGAAAAAATGAGTAAGGCCATAGAAAAATCAGAAAAAGGACTCAAATATTTTTATAAATTTTTTGGCAATTTTTAAAAGTCAGAAACTATTTTAAAATTAATTAAAATTGTTCAAACAAAAAGAAAATAGGTCAAAAATAATAAACATTAACATAAAATTCCATAAAATTTTCAAAAAGTCAGATATATGCAAAATGATATTTAGAAATTTTTTTCAGAATTAAAAAGTGTCAGAAAGCATTTTTAAAGTAATTAAAAGGAAGAAAATAATGGAAAAAATATAAAAAAATATCAAATTTCAAAATAAAAATGTGAAAAAATATTCATGAGATCAGAAATAATTCAAAGTATTTTTCTAAATTTTTTCATAATTTTTGGATAAAAATAAAAGTGTTATGAATTTTTGAAAATTAGATTAATTAAAATATAAAAATCAGAAAATAAAATAAAACCAAAAAGATATGGACCATCAGATCATTGTCAAAACACGTTAGTAAGCTAATCCAATGGACCAGACGCGCTGTGCTTGATATGGACCTTAGTGGGATGCACAGGGAATCAGAAAAGGGCAAGCAATGAAATTAAAACACTTGGCACGCTATCATTGGCTGAGACAAGACATGTCATCATCTTCAACCTCCAGCCACCCTGCAATGGAGATTTGGTGAGATCCTTCAAACAGTAAAATTAGGATCCCAGACCAGTATCATTGATTCGTCTCTTCAAGACGATCCTAACACCACCATCGCGCCAAATTTCTATAAAGTATGCAAATAGATATGAATAAAAAACCCAGAAAATAGCGAGCACCTTCAATTTTAGATTTCTCTCTCAATTCTCAATGGATTGAAAAATTGTAAGAAGCACTATAATTGGGAGAAGGAGTAGAACATGTTGGTGCTTTATTTGGATCCAAATGATAGAGAATTCTACATTTTCGAAGTTCAAGAAGGAAGCTCTGAAACTGGACTTCTGTAGCTTGGATTATGGCTCGTTTTGCTTGGTTTAAGTGCTGGAGAGTTTGTATGATGCTTAATGAAGATGAATGTGCAAATAATTTAGGAGGAAAAGGCTGGAATCTCAGACACTGATTTCAAAAATTTCAAGCTCGTGTGAGGTTTTGACAGAGTGTTTTTGGCTATCAAAGATTAAGGAAATGAATGGGGGATGACCCTCTATTTATAGGGAATCAAATGGAATGTTCAAGCGTGTGAAATAATGAAGTTTGGAGGGAAATCGTGTGAACCTGATGCACGAGCAAAGTGTGATATGATTTCCATCAAAACTCATCCAATCCTTGCGTTTTAAGGCTCTAATCCACTTTGGCAACTTGGTTAAACATGTTTAGATCACAAACGTGTGCTAATTTGATATTTAGAGGCCAAAACATGAATTTCAAATTCGGACTTATGAAGAAACTTCAGTTCCAAGTTACCAAGTTCAATCCAATGGAATTCTTAACTCAAGGGGTCTTAAGGCATGATTCTTGATGCTTTAGAAAGATGAGGTTACAAGCTTTGAAATGGAAAAATAATGGAATAAAATGGATGCTTGATCTGAAAGTTGCATTGAGTCAAAGTTGGGGAAAAAAGGTTGACTTTCCATACTTAAAAATATTTCAAATTTTTCTTCAAAAGTGACCTATAATGTTTTGCATCCAAACATGGCCTTCCACTTGGAATTTGCTCTTGACCAAAAATGATGGCATGAAAAGGACCTCTTGAATGACAATTTGAAACTTGAACCATTCAAAATCTCCAAAAATTGAGAGAGTTATGAATTGTTGAAGTTGGCAAAAAATCATGAAATGACCTATAATATTTTGTATCCTTAAGGCATCTTCCATCCATTTTCTCCATTTGCACATAAAAGAAGGCATAAAGTTCCCCTCATCAAGATCGTTGTGGAAAAGGAATGGGCTCAATGTGATAAAAACTGACCAAGTTATGATCATTTGAATTCACACATGAGAAAATGAGGGTTCATCTAGAGGACTTGTAATCTTTCTTTATCATCAAGTTTCTTCACATGGAAAATCCTTAAAACTTTTGAAGTAATTTGTTAATAACCCTTTGAAGAGAAGGATGTCTTTGGAATCACTCAAAAATACCAAAAGATGAGCAAGATATACTTCTTTGAAGTTCAAAACCCTAGCTCCTAGATCAAGAAAAATGCCTTGAGAAACTTTGACAACTTTGAACAAACTTATTGTACCAACACAAATGCTTTGTAAATAGAAGTTGTTGAGGGTGAAAATGAGAATTCATAGTCACCAAAACCACTTCCATATCTTAATAATTGAGAGAAATATACATTTGTGACCAATGGGAACAAAGATTTGTCCAAGCATGACAACTTCTCCAATTAATCCCTTGTAATTTTGAACCAAATTTGATAATCTTGAAATATGGTGAACCAAAATAACCTTGCCATGAGATTTCCTCCAAAAAAATCCAATGGTGAGGTTTGAACTTATCAAGTTTTATTGACTAGGTCATGGAAATAAACTCATGAAACCATGGAGCAACTTGCTGAATCTCATTGCCTTTACCTACATGAGTAACAAGTAAGACAAACCAACATTGCATTTTATTAATTAAAAGAAGAAATCAAGACAAAAATATTCATGATCACAAAAGAATACAAGTCAAGGTGCTTGGTGATTCCTCAAAGAGAAAAGCTAAATATAGGGAGGGGAACCAATAATCCTAATGTGATCTTGTTGTGATGGAATCAACATGGTATGATGAGGGGATCTTAGGGGAAAAAATTGGGGTACAAAAACTTCCCTTATTTAAGTTTCTTCTATCTGGAGATACGAAGGTTGAAAATTTTCGTGTCGACGCGATCAAAGATACTTAAATATAAAACAAACCCTATTTTTGGCCCTAAGATGCCATGTAGTTCTTATGAGCATGAATGCATATGAACGAAACCAAGGTGACTCAAAACACCACTAGGGATGTAGCAAAGAAAATACAAAAATAATAGAGGAACCCGACCAGGAAAATAAATCACTGGTGGATCAAAAGAACTGACTTAGAGGATGGTAAAAAGTCAAACGATACACCAACTTCTATTGAAGGTGACCTACCAACTTTCGCTGAGAGTAAAAAGATGAGAGAAATGACAACACCGACGTTCACTGAAGGTGAGCTACCAACATTCACTGAAGGTAGAAAAAAGATAACAATCACCAACTTTCACTGAAGGTGACCTACCAACTTTCACTGAAGGTAGAGAGAAAATATATCATAGCATCGCCGTTCACTAACGATGAACTACCAACGTTCACTGAAGGTAGCAAAAAGATAACAATCACCAACTTTCACTGAAGTTGACCTACCAACTTTCACTGAAGGTAGAGAGAAAATATATAATAGCATCGCCGTTCACTGACGATGAACTACCAACATTCACTGAAGGTAGCAAAAAGATAACAATCACCAACTTTCACTAAAGGTGACCTACCAACTTTCACTGAAGGTAGAGAGAAAATATATCATAGCATCGCCGTTCACTGACGATTAACTACCAACGTTCACTGAAGGTAGAAAAAAGATAACAATCACCAACTTTCACTGAAGGTGACCTACCAACTTTCACTGAAGGTAGAGAGAAAATATATCATAACATCGCCGTTCACTGATAATGAACTACCAACGTTCACTGAAGGTAGCAAAAAGATAACAATCACCAACTTTCACTGAAGGTGACCTACCAACTTTCACTGAAGTGTAGAGAGAAAATATATCATAACATCGTCGTTCACTGACGATGAACTACCAACTTTCACTGAAGGTAGCAAAAAGTTAACAATCACCAACTTTCACTGAAGGTGACCTACCAACTTTCACTGAAGGTAGAGAGAAAAAATATAAGTTTCCCCAAAATTATGGTATTTCACCTATAATGGGTCTCAACTTATTCTTTAACCAAAGCATTCTACCTGGAAAGGGTAATATATAAGCTGTCTCAAATAAAGAGACTACCACTTCTAAATATTTCACAATAAACTATCTCTACGATATTGAAAGTCTTGCCATCCATTGGAGTAACTTGGGCAACAGGCTGCAAACTATCTACTCATAGAGAAGACATCAAAAATAACAATTACGTCGACTTTTACAAGGAAGTACAAGTTGCTCAAATAAAGAGACATGCCACTTGCTGTTATGGAGGATTGTAAAAACAAAGACTTTCTGGGGAAAGAAATATGACTTTCTGGGGAATAACAATATATTCTTTCTTGAGGAGATAAAGGTCTTCTCGTGAAAAATAAATGCACAGTCACAAACCAATTCTCGAAGCTTGCGGAAATCCAAAGTAACAATATTGCCGAGGATCAAAAATTCAAACCAGAAATAAAATGGAATGAAACAGTCGTCCAAAATACATCCCTTGAGAAATAAACTCAAGAGGGAAACCCGAATCATCTAGACAAAGAGCTGTACGAGAAGGATGAAGCGAAAATCTTCCACAAGGGATAACTCAGTGGGGAAGTTGAAAGAATATACGCTTTCTGCTTAAGGCCAACACTCTATTGAAGAGAGGACAACATAACATCTAAAAAACAGGGTAATATGTCAACAAAATTATTAACGAATGTGAATAAGCGATGATTTGCCAATATCATTTATGCATGATGTATATACGAATGTATGCGTGTTTACATATGTTGACAAAATAGATATATAACACTGGGAGTAAACAGGCAAAACCAACTCGGGCATAATCAACACTCGGCCAAATTACATCCAAGATGAACAATCCAAGAAAAAGTAATCGCCAACTGAGGAAACAAAACCTACTTCCTGGTTTAACTTTATTAGGGAGAAACGTAATGCAGTAGTAAACAAAACATAGCGACTAAACAACACAGATATAAGGATACAACATCCTCTCTCAGGTCTTTACCAGGGAATAACACTCAGACTTCAACGGGAAATCAAATATTTTCAAAAGTAACGCTTCTATTGGGGATTTTGAAAAATCAATTTCAAGTAGAGCAGACAGTCATAAAATCATCAAAACATTCACTGGGGAATTCAGGACCATTTTGAAAGAGGAAACACACAAACTTTGTTAAGGCGTATAATGTCCTATCATCAAGCCATTAACTGGGGATTTCGCACTGACTTCACTGGGGAGGTTAACACCACATCCTCAAAGGAAAACCAATATACGTTATTCACTAGAGAAACCGGAGACCTGTGTTCTTCAAGAGTGATTATTGTACCAACTTCTATGGGAAGAAAGAACCTCTATTAAACAAACGAAAACTTTTATTGGAGGAATATGGGATTGAATCTTCATATCATGCAAATTTGGAAAAGAGGAGAAATGAACCACAACTTGCCTGAGGACACTGGAGTTACAAAACCAATACAGCGAGAACATCCTGAGAAAAACTTCCCTGGGAAACAAAACTTCTCAAAACAACTGGAGTCCGTCCATTCCTGGGATCACCACTTTTGTTTTCCTCCAGTGTCATAAATTTTAAAGTAACAGTAAATTGTAAATTCTTTTTGAAAATCAATTTTGTTATTTAATCTTTTCGCTTTGAAAGTTATTATCAATAATAAATGGAGTCTTTGCAAGCTAAATAAAATAAGAACTATAAAGAATTGGGTAAAAGCTCAAATTTCATTAATAGAATGGTAGTCTGCGAATAGCGAGACTCCGTGGATGATTACAAAGTTCAGAAAATGGTAATATATAATGGAAAAGATACATTGAGATACAATGACCACTATCCCCTCTAACAACTTTTGAAATCCCGAGAAGCAGCTTCTGTTGAAGTATGATGAGGATCCAAGAAGATTGTTGCTCCAACGATCAAGTCTTGTCTGATGTAGTTACTTGCCAAGAAAGCCCCTAACTTTTGCCTAAGCTGCCCTTGTGGGTTTTCAACTTAGCTGGAAATTTATTCTGTTTATGTCTCTAATTTTTGCCTAGACCGCCCTTTCAGGTTTTCGGCCTACCGAGATGCTCTTTTTTGCCTAAGCTGCCCTTTCGGGTTTTCAACTTAGCGAGCTGTTCTTTTATTTCTTTAGGCGAAGTATTTCTTGACAGCATGATCATTCATAGGATGTGGGAACTCCTCGCCATCCATAGTTTCAAGAATTAATGCACCGCCAAAGAAGGTTTTCTTGACAATATACATGCCTTCAAAATTGGGAGTCCACTTGCCCCTAAAATCAACATTGAAAGACATGATCTTCCTGAGCACGAGGTCTCCTTCTCTAAATTCACGAGGTCACCTTATATGAATTCATGAGGTTTGAACTTCTTATCAAAAGCTTTCTTCATTCTCTTCTGATATAACTGTCCATGACACAAAGCTGTCATTCTCTTTTCTTCGATCAAATTCAATTGGTCAAACCTATTTTGGATCCATTCAGCCTCTGACAACTTGGTTTCCATTATCACACGCAAAGAGGGGATCTCAAAATTGACTAGGAGTACAACTTCTATTCCATACACAAGGGAAAACAGGGTTTCTCCTATTGAAGTGCAGACAAATGTTCGATATCCATGCAAAGCAAAAGGGAGTATTTCATGCCAATCCTTATAAGTAACAACCATCTTCTGGATAATTTTCTTGATATTCTTATTAGCAGCTTCAACAGCCCCATTCATCTTTGGCCTGTACGGAGAGGAATTATGATGGACAATCTTGAATTCTTCACATAGTTCTATCATTATTTTATTGTTCAGATTCGAGCCATTATCAGTGATAATTATGCTCAGCACACCATACCGACATATACGATTATTCTTGATGAAGTGCACAACCACCTATTTAGTGACATTAGCATATGAAGCAGCCTCCACCCACTTGGTGAAGTAATCAATTACTACCAAGATGAAACGGTGTCCATTCGAAGCTTTGGGTTCTATCATCCCAATCATGTCAATACCCCACATGGAGAAAGGCCACGGGGAGGAAATCACATTGAGAAGTGTCAGAGGCATATGGACCTTGTCTGCATAAATCTGGCATTTATGACACTTCTTTGCAAATTTGTAACAGTCAGATTCCATTGTCAGCCAATAGTAACCTACCCTTAGTATATTTTTAGCCATCGAATGTCCATTGGAATAAGTGCCAAATGAACCTTCATGAACCTCATGCATCAACATGTCTGCTTCGTGTCTATCCATGCATGTGAGCAAGACCATGTCATAATTTCTCTTATACAACACATTTTCACTGAGGAAGAAATTTCCTGCCAATCTTCTCAATGTCTTTCTATCTTTCTTTGAAGCACCAATCGGGTATTCCTGAGTCTGGAGAAAATGCTTGATATCATAATACCAAGGCTTCTCATCTGCTACCTCCTCTGTTGTAAACACATGAGTGGGCCTATCCAGTCTCCGAACCATAATTCGAGGTATATCATTCCAAGTATTTACTTGATACATAAAAGCCAGAGATGCCAGAGCATCCACCATTTGATTTTCATCTATTGGAATATGATGGAGTTCAACTTTATTAAAGAAGGGTAACAACATTCTAGCATAATCTTTATAATGGATCAAGCCTGGGTGAAGAGTATCCCATTCTCATTTAATATGATTTATTACCAAAGCTGAATCACCATTCACATCTAGAATTTTAATTCTGAGATCAATAGCTTCCTCTAGACCCATGATGCAAGCCTCATATTCTGCCATATTATTAGTACAATCAAATGTCAACCTTGCAGTAAAAGGAACGTGCGATCCATGTGGAGTGACAACCACAACACCAATTCCTTTACCATAAGCATTCACAGCTCCATCAAATATCATACTCCAGCAGGATTCAGGATCAGGACCTTCCTCGGGAAATGGTTCATCATAATCTTTCACTTTCAAGAACATCACATCCTCATTAGGGAATTCATACTCCATAGACTGATGATCCTCCACTGATTGGTGAGCAAGATAATCTGCCAACATACTGCTTTTAATAGCTTTTTGAGTGCGGGATTCGATGTCATATTCAGATAGCAACATCTCCCATCGGGTAATTCTCCCAGTAAGAGCAGACTTTTCAAAAATGTACTTGATTGGATCCATTTTGGAGATCAACCAAGTAGTGTGATTCAACATATATTGCCGCAAACATTTTGCCGCCCAGGCTAGAGCACAACATGTATTTTCCAGCATGGAATACCGAAACTCATAATCAGTAAACTTTTTACTGAGATAATAAATGGCATACTCTTTCTTCCCTGTTTCATCTCGTTGTCCCAGAATACAACCCATGGATTTATCTAACACTGTCAGATACATAATCAACGGTCTTCCTTCGACAAGAGGGAGCAAGATAGGAGGTTCAAGCATATATTCTTTAATACTTTCAAATTCCCTTTGGCAGTCATCCGTCCACACACAACCTTGATCTTTATTTAACAACTTAAAGATCGGTTCATATGTTGCAGTCATGTGGGAAATAAATCTGGAAATATAATTCAAACGCCCGAGGAACCCTCTGACTTGTTCTTCAGTTCTCGACGCTGACATCTCTTGAATTGATTGGACTTTATATGGGTCAACCTCAATTACTTTCTGGATAACAATGAAACCCAACCATTTTCCTGATCAAACACCGAAGGTACATTTATTTGGATTCAAGCGGAGATGATACTTCCTCAAACGCTGAAACAACTTCAACAAATCTTCTACATGCCCTTCTTCTGTCTGGGATTTAGCAATCATATCATCAACATATACCTTGATTTACTTGTGCATCATATCATGGAATAGGGTTGTCATAGCCCTCTGGTACATTGCACCAGCATTCTTCAACCCGAAGGGCATCACTCTGTACCAGAATGTTCCCTAGGGTGTGATGAACATTGTTTTTTCCATTTCCTCTATAGCCATTCTTATTTGATTATAACCATAAAATCCGTCCATGAACGAGAAAACTTTGAATTTTGCTGTGCTATCCACTAACATATCAATGTGTGGCAATGGAAAATCATCTTTTGGACTAGCTTTATTTAGATCTTTGTAATCTATGCACATGCGGACTTTTCCGTCTTTTTTCGGTACTGGGACAATATTGGCAATCCATTGAGGATACACTGACGTCACAAGAAAACCAACATTAATCTGCTTTAGAACCTCCTCTTTGATCTTCACTGGCATATCTGGGTGAGTTCTTATCAACTTCTGTTTTATTGGCGGACACTTTGGCTTCAGCGGAAAATGGTGCTCTACAATATCTGTATCTAGACCAGGCATATCTTGGTAAGACCAAGCAAAAATATCCACGTACTCTTTCAACATCTCAATCAATATGCTCTTCACATCAGGATGCAACAATGCTCCAATCTTGACTTCTTTCGGATCTTCTTCTAAACCCAAATTGATTACTTCTAATGGCTCTTTATATGGCTGAATGGCATTTTCCTCGTGCTTAAGCAACCGTGATACCTCTTCTAGAATCTCATTATAATCTTCTTCTTCGGCCCCATACACAGGACATTCAAAGTTGGGAGAGGGTGCAGGGTCATTGTATTCAATGGGTTTTTTAATTAATCTGCACATGTGATTTATGATTGCATTTAGAAACTGACACATATAACAAGTGATCGTGCATGTTGTTTTTTCAGTTATTATTCATTTTGAAAGGTTTTTATTTATTACCATTTTCCAAGAAAAAGCAGAAAATAAAGACACAATTTGGGAAACAAAGAGAACTTTTATTATTGATTTTAAAAGTCACAACAAACACATAAGCCCTACAACATTAATACTTCCACCTTGGGCAGAGTGAAAGCTTTTCAAAAATATTAACAAATCAAATTACTTTGAAACATGTATGCAAAAGGGAACGTCAATGGTGATCCAGTTCTGAATCCTAACTCCGTGCGTCACATAATTCGGCATTTCCTGCTCTGCTTCATCTTCCATAATGGCATTAATCCCAGAAATAGTTGGATGAAGACAACCCCCGCTACGGAAGATGTCTTGATACTTGCCTGCAGCAGACTTCCGCTTCATTCTCTTACCTTTGTCATTCTTCAAAGAGAACCCCGAGCCAGCTCTGTTCTTGTTTACAGGTGGATCCACAATCTGTCCCCATACCTCGCTATAACCCTTTCGAACAACTTATTGTGCATCCTTAAGCGAAACCATGGAATTCTCATTTCCTCTTACGTTGTCAATGAATAAGGCTTGGAACTGGGTTCCAACAACAACTTCATCCACCTCCACAATGCTGAAAGAGGACAAATGAGATATCAATAATGTTTGTTCCCCATTTATGATTACTACTTTCCCTTCATGTACAAATTTCAGTTTCTGGTGTAAAGTTGAAGTGACAGCCCCTGCCTCATGAATCCACGACCGTCCCAATAAACATCTATAAGCGGGAACAATGTCCATGACCTGGAAAGTCATCTGAAACAAATGTGGTCCTATATGAATATGCAAGTCCACTTCACCAATAACAGATTTCCTTGATCCATCAAACGCTTTCACAATGATGCCACTCGGGCGCATAGGCGTTCCTTGATATTTCAACTTCATAAGAGTGCTCCTCGGTATAACGTTCAAAGCGGACCCATTATCAATTAGCACATTGGATCGTGAATCATTCTTACAATTCATGGAGATGTGGAGGGCCAGGTTGTGATTCCTTCCTTCATTTGGCAATTCACCGTCGCAGAGACTCAAGTTATTACAGGACGTAATGTTCCCTATTACGCTGCTGAATTGGTCTACTGGCATATCACTCTCCACAAAAGCTTGGTCCAATACTCCCATCAAGGATTCTCTGTGAGCATATGAGTTCATCAATAAAGCCAAGATAAATATTTTTGAAGGAGACTGAAGTAGCTGAGCTACAATTTTGTAGTTTCTCATCTTGATTATCTTAAAAATATCATCCACTTCTTTCTCTAACGTAGCCCCACTATCTCACCCGTACCTTCTTGGGTATAACATTCTCAACAATTTTATTTTCAGCACTAACATCTCCTCGAACAACTGGTGTAAACACACGACCGCTGCGGGTCACCCTGCTATTCTCAGCAATATTTCCAACATCAGGCATTGGCTGGATGGTAATTTCCACTCCATCCTCTAAGATTGTAGCTTTGTATTTGTAAGACACAACCTTATCTGACATGTAGGGAACGGGCCCCGACAAACTATTCACCAATGGGGTAACAGCTGGCTTGCTATAATATTCAACTTCAAGATGGACGGGTGCCCCAAAACAAGGTACAATGATGTTTACCCCTTCTTCAACATAATCAGTCATTATTGAGTCATCTCTGGAAAACAAATCCTCATCTAAGGAGAAATACTCATCTGCGGAGGCGTACTCTTCATCCAACTCTTCTTCAGTCAAAGAAACCTCAACCATATCAACTTCATGGTAATCATCCCTTTGACCTGTAACCTTGATAGTTCCATTATCTAACAACAACTGAACACCTTTCTTCACGATTGAACATCCTCGAGACTCCCGACAACAAATTCGGCAAGATCCATACTGGTGTTCTACCTGACCAGCCATGTGGCAGAAAGTAACATGCAATTGCACAAGGTCCTCATTCATATACTCTACATCAAAAATTATGAATTCTCCAGGATAACCATAAACCATTTTCACCTCCTCTTCATACTCTGCCCTAGGCCTGATTATGTAGATGAGGCCCTCATCCATCATCTCCTACAAATCAACCTTTATCTTATCGCAACCCTGTATGTTTGTACTTCAAATAGCACAACTGAAATGGTCATGCGTATAATAGCTAAATTCATAGAGGTCTGCATACATTTTCACTAAATCTCCTCTAACCATATTAATATAAAAAATCCAGAAGTCGCTGGGACAACCGACCACCATATTCACAACATTTACTCCTCCATGCTTGGGTAGAGGGTTGTCTTTCACATTAGGGCCCACATCCTTGAAAGATAGAATACCATACTTCACCAATTTCAGCACCTCAGTCTTCAAAGGATAACAATTCTCAACATTATGCCCTGGTGCTCCCTGATGAAAAGTACATGTTTGGTCTGCCTTATAATACCAAGGCAATGGTGATGGTACAACGGGAGGTGGTCGGGTCTGAACTAACTTTTTCTGAATCAATGCCGGTAGTAACTCCGTATAGCTCATAGGAATAGGGTCATGACTATCCCTTCTCTGATTATACCCTTGATTCCCCTGCTGGGACAATCTCTGATAAGCAACGGTAGTTGGAGCTACACCCACAACTGGAGTAACTGAGGCGACTTGCTGATGACGCTGAGAATTCCTTCTAGGAGTATTAACCCTCCTCTCTTGCATGACTGCATTTGCACCCCCTTCCTTCTTCTTGGTAAACCCATAAGATGGCTTCTTCACACCTCTAGATCCTTCACTTCTCGTTAAACGACCCTCTCTTACAGCCTCTTCTAAGCGGATACCCATTCCTACCATTTCAGTAAAGTTACTTGGCGCACTCGCTACCATCCTCTCGTAGTAGAAAGCACCCAGAGTTTTCAAGAAAATCTTAGTCATCTCCTTCTCTTCCATGGGAGGAATCACTTGGGAGGCTACCTCACGCCATCTCTGGGCATATTCTTTGAATGATTCTCTATCTTTCTGAACCATGGCCCTGAGTTGATCACAGTCAGGCGCCATGTCCACGTTGTACTTGTATTGTTTGATGAACGCTTCTCCCAAGTAATTGAAAGTATGGATGTTGACGCTGTCCAAACTCATATACCACTTCAGCGCAACACCGATCAAACTATCCTGAAAAAAGTGAATCAGCAGACACTGTTCATCAGTATGGGTAGACGTTCTCCTTACATACATCACCAGATGAGCACGAGGACAAGTGTTGCCCTTGTACTTTTCAAACTCCGGGACCTTAAACTTAACAGGTATCTTAACATTCAGGACCAAGCATAATTCATTCACATTCTGCCCGAATAACTCTTTTCCCATGAGGGCCTTCACCTCCCTCTGCATCTTGTCAAACTGATCTTGAAAATCATCCATTCTGTCATAAAGACCCAAGTCTTCACTTGGTGGAGCGAAAGGACGACACATATCATCGTTAACAAACGGAACCATATTCACCGAAGGAGGTGCAGCAGGAGCAGCATGCACCACAGGAGGTGCAGGAGTAACAATAGTCTGAACAATTGGAGTATATTAAGGACCAAGGTTGAAACTTTCAGGCACAAAATTATCTGGCATTCCCCAAGGGTAACCTTGAGGCATGCGATTCTTAACAACAACTGGAGTAGCAGATACAGGAACAGCCGGAGCTTCAGTAGTAACCCTTGTTGGCTGAGGTTGAACACTCGGTGGCTGATTCTGAGCAACCACCAGAGATTCCATCAGAGCAGTAAGATTGGCCATGCCGGCCTTCAAAGAAGAAACCTCCTCGTATAGCTCGCGATTCTCTTGTTCTAAGTTGTCCATCTTCTTTTTGAAATTAGCCCGAGTGTTGTAGTGATGAGTCAGCTTGTTGAATGAAGTAAAGAAGCTTGGTAAGACACCTGGATATGTATAACAAATGCAATAAATATGTGCAATATGATGCATGATGTACGATGCTCATGATTTTATTTCATTATTTAATATTTCAAGGGATTTAAAATTTATGGACATATTGCAAATATCAAAGTAATAACGCATTTGAGAATACTGAAATTTTTTTATTATAATAACTTAAAAATGGGTTACAAGTTTTAATGATCCCAAGTAAAAGATGAAAATAAAATCTAAAATCCTGAGAAGTAAAGCTTGATGGAGATCACTCTACACGCTGGTGCTTCCCTGTGAGCCAGGCAATCTAAGCCTTCAACATTTGGTTTTCTTCCGTATATCTGGTGGCAACCTCCTTCCAATCACCTGAATCAGGGAGTGAGAAAATAGCATATGACCGAGGTTTAGGATAAAATAAATCCCCTTGCCTCTCCATAGTCTCTACATCCTGTCTCTCAAGGATCTCAATTAAGTCGTCTTTCTCCTTCAAGTCCGCTCTATAGGAAATCTCTAAAGTTTGGCACTTATTCTTCCAAGCGTCCTTTTCCTGTTGCATCGTGACCAAAGCAAGCCGTAGCTTTTCTAGATCATCTAATAGGGGAGGAGTGGTCTTCACAAATAAATTAGGCATAAGTGTTTCCCGAGAATACGACATCTTCAACTGAATAGCTCTCGTCTGGACCCACTAAAGATATGGCTCCAAAGAAACAACACCCCTAGGTCCCAAATCTTTCCTACTCTTCTTATGAATGTGACGCCAGGCCTTTGCAATCTTCCCCTTAGCTTCCCTATGGTCTTCTCCCTCCTTCAGAAAGAAACTACTCAAATGAATACTATTTGGTTTATCCCTCATCGGATAACTAAGTTGTCGTCGTGCAAGAACATGGTTATAGTTAATTCCTCCCTTTGTACCAAGAAGAGGTACATTGGGGAAACTACCACAACTGTCAACAATCTCTATATCCTGGTAATCTCGATGATACCAATCAATATCCAAGTAAGTAAGTGCCATGATCTTAGGAGCCCAATGGGGTTCCTTTTTAACATCCCAAAAAGCATCAGACTGAGGCATATGAGAGATAAATCACTGGTACAACAGAGGCATGCAACAGATAATCATCCCCCCATGGTAAGAATTCCGAAGATGAATAGAGTAATAAGCATCACCCAACAATATAGGAACTGGGTTTTCGATCATGAAGATCCTAATAGCATTAATGTCAACAAACTTGTCCATATTAGGAAATAAGAACAACACGTAGGCAAGTAGAGCAAAGATGGCCTCAAAAGCGACTGTACTCTTTATCCTAGCAAAGTAGCAAGCTTTCTCCAATAAGAACTGAGCTGGTAATCCTCTAATCCCTCCATTAGTAGTCATATAGGTTTCAACCTCAGACTTCCCTAGATGGATCAAAGCAACAATCTCATGTGATTTTGGCTCATCCTCCAAGCCAGTAAAAGGAACACGATCAGTAACAAGTAAATCCAACATATAAGAATACTCCTTTAGTGTAGGCATCAACTGATAGTCGGGAAAAGTAAAGCAATGATACATCAGATCATAGAACTGGACCAAGGTTAAGAGAATACCCTCCTTCATCTTCAGCTTCATGAGAGGAATGATGGATCCATACTTCTTCCGAAAATCTGCAAAACACTCAATCTCGGGAATTAGACTGATCAACTCATCTATCTTGGGATCCTTGAAACTGTACTTCCTGGTCTTTCTTTTTCCAGAATCCATGGTTAAAAAGTACTTGAGATATTCACAAATGGTCAACTTTTAAATCCCTTGAAATAAGACTTCTTCAGAAGATGCTTATGAGTGCATGGATGCATGATGCATCAATCACACACAAGATCACACATATAGGTTTCATAAGTTTAACTCACGAGCATGAGGTCTAAGGTATAACCCATAAGGTATGGTCTAAAAGTTATCACCTGCTGAACAAGGTTCTAGAGGTTCCCAGAGTCTACATCCTTCCTTTGGATATTACCAACTTCCGATTAACTTGGTAATTAGTAATATTCTCAAGAAAAACTCATCAGAGCGTAGTATCGCGTGACAACTATTTCCGGATTACTCCGTCGTATATTCCGCACTACACCTAAAAGGACAAGATGGGTTAGGTATTCTACGGTCCTCAGCTTCAGCAGGCTCCCAGGTCTAAAGCAGTACATCTTCCCGATTACTCAGTAAACGACACTACAGTCAAAGGGGCTTCCACTGAGTGGGGGATCTCATGCCTCCTTTTTTGGGATTACTCCCTCAAAGTTAACATGACTATACCGCCCGTCCTATCTTAAAGTTTTCCCAAGTCTGGGTATAGGACTTATGAGTAATCACCAAGCACCCTGAAAACCAGGAAAATACAGATAAACATATATTCAACATATAACACATAAATAATGATAGCACATACACAAATATAAACAAATATAGGCTCAACCCACTTAGGGATGGACCAACAAGAGGTCAATCTGTCCCCAGTAAAGTCGCCATTTTTCTGTAGCAGTAGAAATGTTTAAGACTGAGCCATTGGATTGATTAGACTTGCACAAATCAAAATAGAAATCGCCACTGCACTTTATTGTTTCCAACGGAATGGGAAAAGAGCGAGTAAACCAAAAAAGAGGGGGGAAAGATTCAAAGTAAGGGGGTTGGTTATGTAAAGGGAAGGTATTAGCACCCTAAACATCTAAGGTACTCCGCAGGAACCTCTTTGTAAAACCTATATATTTTGGCTATAAAAAATGTTGCATAAAAATAGATGGTAGAGGTGAGAAAAGAAATATATTTTTTAATGATTTTTGCACCCACTGCGGTTGCGAACCTTTAGTGCCTACATACCACCTTCCGTGCAATAAGGGATCAAGGTACATGTAGTTCCTCTTTAAAAATTTTAAAATGCAAGTGTGTTGGTTAATTTTATGAGATAAGATATCATCGTCATTGTCCGTGTGGAAAACATTCTTACTACCCACAATCATGAGAAATGAGAATTTGCATAATCTCAAAGTGGAGGATATGGCTTGGATTTTAAAATCAACAATGCCTCACTCAACACCCAAGTGGAAGATAGCTCACTTCACTATATATCGTAGAAGTATAGTTGTTTGCATCACTACAAGGATTAACAAGAGTCTAATCTTTTGAGAAAGGTTTTAAAATAAAAAGCCAAAGTGGCAAAAATGGTTTGAAATGGATTGATTGACTTTTAGTTTTCTCACAAAAAAAGGTCAAGGTATTGTTAAGTTGATTAAAGTTTATTTATGAATGGATTTTTTGAAAATGCATGGACCTAAGTCCAAGTTTATTATGAAAGTGGTTCAAGTTTAAAAGCAAGAAGAGTTTTCAAAAAGAGGGAGAAAATTTTTGAAATTAAAGAAGATGTGAGGAGAAGAAGAGACTATCCTAAAGCATAAGGTAAAAGCTAGGGATAAGAACCATTTAACCAACAAAAATCCCATACTTGACATTATGATCCAAGATAGAATTCCCATTCTTTGGATTGAAACCAAGCAAGCAAAGATACTAGACCTCTTGTGAGAACCAAACTTCAAGTGTATTAGGTCTTCAAAAAAAAATTGGGCAGAGTAACGGCTGTATACAGGTGAATTCCAGACTACAAACAAAGTATGTAACCACAATAACCTGCACACAAAACAAACTAATAACCCAATGTCTTGAGGTAAACCTCAAGAATTCTAGACAAAATATCAATTAAGGTCACAAGGTCTCCAACATAGGCCAGGGTTTCTAATCCTAAGTCCGAGAAGTCCCATACTCCATAATGTCAAAGATAGTAACCAAATAGTCCAAATACTATTTAATTTTTTTATGGTTTATGTTGATTATTAGGTGTCTTAGAAGAAAAAAGAAAAGGCTCAAGTGAGTAAAGATGAAGGTAGCATGAAATGCAAATGCTTAAAAGTAAATGGTGCATAAATCATAAAAAATAAAGGGACATACAGTAAAAAACAAAAGGTAAAATCAATTATTAGTGATTAGTGGTTAGTTGGATGATCATATCGAAACTTGCATTTGGAACTCATTAGAGGATTGGTAGAACCAAAGCCTCCACACAACAAGTTACATTTGCTTTATGTCAAGTATATCACCCATTTTAAATCCTCACAAGTACCATTTATGATCAACGATGTTTAAGTGATCTGCATTGACCAAAAGTGTTGTAGATCCATTAGAGGATTGGTAGAACCAAAGCCTCCACACAATGAATCTCAAGGTTATTGGATCAAAGAGATTAAATTAACATACTTGGGCTTGCAAGCATAGGTTTGGGCCACGAATGATCATTTATTTGAATTAGGACAAAATTTAGCGCTATGTTAAGCAATCGTAAGTGGACTTATATAAAAGTCACACATATTTTGAGGCCGGTCAATAGCAATCTATGCACCATTTATTTTGAGACATGATATAGAGATCATGCTCCAATAATACTTAGTGCAATAAGAAAGGGATGAGATGGAGAGTGTTGGAAAAAAATATACAAACCACATTTGAATTAAAATTTAATCAAACTATTATTAATATCATTCATCCATTTTTGTGGAGTTAGACTCAACACCATGGATCCAATGATGTTAATAAAGTTCATGATCAAAATTTAACCCAAGTTCAGCCAGAAAATAATCACAAAGTAATATTGCATTTAATATATACATTAAAAAGGTTTTTTTTTTAAAAATGTTTTAAAATAGAAATAAGAAAGAACAATATCAACTATATTCAAATCAATCAAGAAAAATTGAGTAAGGCCATAGAAAAATCAGAAAAAGGACTCAAATATTTTTAATAAATTTTTTGGCAATTTTTAAAAGTCAAAAACTATTTTAAAATTAATTAAAATTTTTCAAACAAAAAGAAAATAGGTCAAAAATAGTAAACATTAACATAAAATTCCATAAAATTTTCAAAATGTCAGAAATATGCAAAATGATACTTAGGAAAATTTTTCAGAATTAAAAAATGTCAGAAAGCATTTTTAAAGTAATTAAAAGGAATAAAATAATGCAAAAAATATAAAAAATATCAAATGTCAAAATAAAAATGTGAAAAAATAGTCATGAGATCAGAAATAATTCAAAGTATTTTGTGAATTTTTTCATAATTTTTGGATAAAAAATAAAAGAGTTATGAATTTTTAAAAATCAAATCAATTAAAATATAAAAAATCAGAAAATAAAATAAAACAAAAAAATATGGACCACTAGAGCATAGTCAAAACGCGTTAGTAAGCTAATCCAATGGACCAGACACGATGTGCTTGATATGGACCTTAGTGGGATGCACAGGGAATCAGAAAAAGGGCAACCAATGAAATTAAAACGCTTGGCACACTATCATTGGCTGAGATGTGACATGTCATCGTATTCAACCTCCAGCCACTCTGCAATGGAGATTTTTTGAGATTCTTCAAACGATAAAATTAGGATCCCATACTAGTATCATTGGATTCGTCTCTTCAAGACGATCCTAACACCACCATCGCGCCAAATTTATATAAAGTATGCAAAGAGATATGAATCAAAAACCCAGAAAATAGCAGCACCTTTAATTTGAGATTTCTCTCTCAATTCTCAATGGATTTAAAAATTGTAAGAAGCACTAGAATTAGGAGAAGGAGTAGAACAAGTTGTTGCTTTATTTGGATCCAAATGATGGAGAATTCTACCTTTTCAAAGTTCAAGAAGGAAGCTCTGAAACTGGACTTCTGTAGCTTGGATTATGACTCGTTTTGCTTGGTTTAAGTGCTGGAGAGTTTGTATGATGCTTAAGGAAGATGAATATGCAAAGAATTTTGGAGGAAAAGGCTGGAATCTTAGACACTGATTTCAAAAATTTCAAGCTCGTGTGAGGTTTTGATAGAGTGTTTTTGGCTCTCAAAGTTTAAGGAAATGAATGGGGGATGACCCTCTGTTTACAGGGAATCAAATGGAATGTTCAAGCGTTTGAAATGATGAAGTTTGGAGGTAAATTGTGTGAACCTGATGCACGAGCAAAGTGTGATCCGATTTCCATCAAAACTCATCCAATCCTTGCGTTTTAAGGCTCTAATCGATTTTGGCAACTTGGTTAAACATGTTTATATCACAAACGCGTGCTAATTTGATGTTTAGAGGCCAAAACATGAATTTCAAATTTTGACTTATGAAGAAACTTCAGTTCCAAGTTACCAAGTTCAATCCAATGGCATTCTCAGCTCAAGGGGTCTTAAGGCATGATTCTTGATACTTTAGAAAAATGAGGTTATAAGCTTTGAAGTGGAAAAATAATGGAATCAAATGGATGCTTGAGCTGAAAGTCGCATTGAATCAAAGTTAGGAAAAAAGGTTGACTTTCCATACTTAGAAATATTTTAATTTTTTCATCAAAAGTGACCTATCATGTTTTGCATACAAACATGGCCTTCCACTTGGAATTTGCTCTTGACCAAAAAAGATGGATGAAATAGACCTCTTGAATGACATTTTGAAACATGAACCATTCAAAATATCCAAAAATTGAGAGAGTTATGAATTGTTGAAGTTGGCAAAAAATCATGAAATAACCTATAATATTGTGTATCCCTAGGGAATATTCCATCCATTTTCTCCCTTTTCACATAAAAGAAGGAATAAATTTCCCCTCCTCAAGATAATTAGGGAAAAAGAATGGGATCAAGGTGGTAAAAATTGACCAAGTTATGATCATTTGAAGTCACACATGAGAAAATGAGGGTTCATCTGGAGGACTTGTAATCTTTATTCATCATAAAGTTTCTTCCACATGGAAACTCCTTGAAACTTTTGAAGTGATTTGTTAATAACCCTTTTAAGAGAAGTATGTATTTGGAATCGCTCAAAAATACCAAAAGATGAGCAAGATATACTTCTTTGAAGTTCAAAACCCTAGCTCCTAGATCAAGAAAAATGCCTTGAGGAACTTTGACAACTTTGAACAAACTTCTTGTACCAACACAAATGATTTGTAAATAGAAGTTATTGAGGATGAAAATGAGAACTCATAGTCACCAAAACCACTTCCATATCTTGAGAATTGAGAGAAATATGCATTTGTGACCAATGGGAACAAAGCCTTGTCCAAGCATGACAACTTCTCCAATTAATCCCTTGTACTTTTGAACCAAATTTGATAATCTTAAAATGTGGTGAACCAAAATAACCTTGCCATGCCATTTCCTCCAAAAAAATCCAATGGTGAGGTTTTAACTTCTCAAGTTTTATTGACTAGGTCATGGAAATAAACTCATGAACCCATGGAGCAACTTGCTGAATCTCATTGCCTTTACCTACATGAGTAACAAGCAAGACAAACCAACATTGCATTTTAGTAATTAAAAGAAGAAATCAAGACAAAAATATTCATGATCACAAAAGAACACAAGTCAAGGTGCTTGGTGATTCCTCAAAGAGCAAAGTTAAATATAGGGAGGGGAGCCAAGAATCCTAATGTGATCTTGTTGTGATGGAATCAACATGGTATGATGAGGGGATCTTAGGGGAAAAAATTGGGGTACGACACTGATAAGAATTATCAACTCTTCTTGTCCCCGAGCTAAGTTTTAGATAAGAGCCATATGACCCATCATCTGGATTCTCATATTTATCATCTCAGCTAACAGTTATTCTAATTTATCCTCCTTTTTGTCTTCAGGATTCTTCTTGGTCATGTTCTTAGTGAGGAGTGCTTTCAATTCCTCTTGCCCCTTGGCTAAGATTAGGAACATCTCCTGGAATTGTGCATTTTGAGTTTGGAGATCTCCTATGGTCTGTTTGAGATCCATTTTTCTACTAAAATAAATAGCGAGAAAATGAGAAACTTGTCTTGAGAACTACCAATTATGTAATGACATGCATGATATGTAAATTCAATGTTTTAAAGGATCTCACAGGATAAACAGAAGAAAATGTTAGAACCTGATTGAAACTTTGATTAAAGAACTTCGTATCGTTGAATGTCCTTCTACGAGAATCAAGCTCACCATGTTGAGTGGGTCCCAACCTTTGACTCAAGATAATGTACTTCGTTCTTTGACGATATTTGGTTAGAGGAAAATAAATCCTTTTGCCCCCTTACTAGATGTCTGGTTCATGATACTTAAACGACATTCAGTTAAGGGAAATAAATCCTCCTTCCCCTTGCTAGGCGTCTGGTTCATAATAAGCCTACATCACAGACCCTTGAGGTCCTTGAAATGGTTAACAAAAATGCTATGTGATGATGTCATGATATGCACGCTATGCACCAAACAAAAGTGTAAGGTGGTGAAAACAAGTAAGTCTTGCAAGAAGTCCAAATTATTGGATAACGAATACAAACAAGTCCTGCAAGGAATTCACGTCGTTAGATGATGAATACAAATAAGCCCTGAAAGGAATTCAAGTTGTTAGATAATGAATGCAAACAAATCACACAAGTAGCCTTAGGTTCCGTCTTTCATGGAGTTTGTAGGTAAGTACCCTCTTGAGTTTTAGTTGGCTTAACCTATCCTAAGAAAAGTAATCGGGTTCTAGGAGCCTCAATATCACCGATCTTTCTCCTAGGCATTGTTTCAGCACAAGCATCTGATTTGCGACCGAAATATCCAAAGAGTATGACCTCAACGAGTGTAGTATCGACTATCAACCAACTTCAGTATGCACCAAAGCCGGCTATCTCACTACTTTATAATGGATAAGTTGTGTCAACTAAGGTTCAATGGTCAGTTAGTGCTTTATGACACTACGCGGCAACCCAACATTCTAGTTTACTTAACTCAAGGGGCATCGACACCAATCAATGTGTAACACTAATGTATCCATCTCTTCAACTGTATCGATATACACCGTACAATTTTCACAATCTATTGCTACTTACCTAAAATGCCCTAGATCAGGGTATATGATCTTTACAAAAAAAAAACCCGAGCAAAATCCCGAAATGTAAAGCATACAAATCAAGCAAGTAAAGCATTTTAAATGTGATTTAACTCTTAAGGTAACCCCACTTTTAGTTCTCCTCATCAGATTCGCCAGTTCTGTAATACGGTGGGAGAACTGACTTTTGGGTTTGCGTTTTATCTCAAATGTTGCAGATAACAAGAGTCGTCACTGATTTTTATTTTATCCAACAAAGGAAAGGGTGAAAAGAATAGGAAATACCTTTGAGAATTTTCGGAGTAAGGGGGGTAGGTTATGAAAAGGGAAGGTGTTAGCACCATTTTCATCCGTAGTTATCTACGGGCTCTTAATCGCTAGCTTACTTTTGAAAAATGCTTTGTGAATGTATATGTTTGAAAATATTTTGAAAATGCCTAAGTTCGAAAAACTTGTAATGATTCTCGTATTGTTAAGAATGTATACAAAGTGTTTGTTTTTGAAAATATTTCAGAAAAATATTTGTGTGAAAAATGTTTTGAAATGTTCGTGAGGAAGCGATTAAGAACTATCTACCTACTCAAAAGTCTTTATTCTTTTCCTCCTCCTTTAGATAGTGTTATCCTACCACCAGTTAATAGGAAGCCTTATCGTTGGATGTTTGAGGGACAAGCACGGGTCATCATACATTCGTAAAGGCAACATATATGGATACCTTTAGCAATTCGAAGGGACTATCATCATGTATTCGTAGGCAACATCGAGGGAAAAGATCATTTACCGAAGGCAACATCAAAGGGTCATCGAGGGACTATGATTTTAATGATGATTTTTAACCGAGAGTCTTTGCTAATGGTATCCCTATGTTCGAGGGATATGACTATTTTCCGAAGGTAACAAGTGGAATCACCCTAGAGGTGCGTGTGTGAAAAGTGATTTGTTTTCGAATAATTTCTCTTGATTAGGTTTTCTAGCGTTTGATTTTTATCTTTCCATACAATCCTATTTAGCAAATAGTTATATATACATACAAGGCATACAAAACATAGGCGTAAGAAAATAAAATGCAGGAAAGTAAAGACCTACGGCTATTACATGGCTTTAGGAGATTTATAATATTTACAACTTTGCAAGAATTTAAACGCTAAACTATTACAAGAAAACGTATGCGACCTATACATTTGTTTCTAATAAAATAAATAGAAAAAGTAAATACAAAATATTTGTAAAATTATTTTTAAAAATCTTAACATCTAAAAGATTAGAAATTAAATTTTTTGTGCATTTTTGGTTTGATTTGAATTATAAAATAAATAGACTTTAAACCTAAATTAAAGATTTAACTAATTATAAAAGAAACCTATGTCTAAATTAATTAATTAAGAAAAATATTATTTAGAAATTAAATTAACCTATTAAAAGTCTAGTTTTGATTTTATTACATTTTTTTTTTGTGATTTTATTGATTAAAGAAAAATGATTTAAAAAAAATTAAATTAATTAGACAAAGTGAAAAAGAAAAATATAAAAGGGTTAAAAAATATTGAAAAGAAGACAAGAAAGGTGTAGGCACTGGGGTTTGAACCCACACCCTTCTATTTATAGTCTTCATCCTTTACAATCTGAACTCGCACGCACTTGGTGTTTGAAAAATATGATTTGATCATTATATGATAAACCTGCAAAGATTGGAAAATAATAGCAAAAACATATCCTGCATTGTTGTACCTCAGAAGATCATTAGTGGTGGTAGTATGCAATAAAACAAAATGAAAACAGAAAAATGAATTTGCAAGAAATTAAGAAAAACAACGTATCATGTATGCTCATTTCATGCTCTTTGGATCATTACAAATGATCTAAACTTACCCTATAATGCTCTTGGAAGTGAATGGAAAGGCTGGTTTGTTTTGATCGTGGCTACAACTAGAGTTTACAACTTGCCCTAGTTTTGAGAATTTTGGAAATTTTGGAGTGTTTTTTTAAGAGCAGATTTTTGTGTATTTCGCACTTGAGTATTGCATGTATTTATAGAGGAACGAAATGGAACAAGAACAAGACAAGAATCTTGTACCACCATGTCACAATTCATTGCAAAAAAACACATTGAAATCTTTCCAAAATTGTTAAAAAACATTCCAAACTTGAATATTCTTGTTCCCAACTTGTTTTTACCGTTTTGGCATGTTTGTCATGTGTTCTTGGGCCTCCATGTGATTGAAATCAAAATCCCATGCACCTTGCCCCAATGATTTTATATTTTATTTGATTTACTTACATTTAAATGAATAAAAATTCAAATAAGAGAAATAAAAATTATAAAAAAATATATGAATGGATTTAGAGGTCTTCTAACATATTGTGAACATGTTTGAACATCAAAAGTTAGGCCCACTAGTTTAAAATTTCAAGTTTGCTCACTTTGCATTTCATGCATTTTCTCAAAATTTCCCAACTTGCACTAGTTACAACTCTCTCAATTTTCATGTTTTGAAGGTGATCTTAGACTTTTTGGAAAGCTCAAGGTGTCCTCTACAATTCTCTTTTTATAATTTTTGCATTTGGAGACTTTGTCTTGATGTAAGTTGCCTTGACAAAAAGTGTCTTTTTGTTGACTTTTAAAATGACCTATAACGTATGGGCTCATATCTTTCAAATGAAGCATTTTTGGACTTGAGCACATATAAAATTATGTAGAGAATTAAATTTCCTTTAAAATGGGCTTTGGTTGGGGAAAAGTTGAGGAAGCATGTGAAAGTTATGCTTGGTCAAAGTTAAGTTGACTTCTCCTAAGGAAGCCCTAATTTGGCAACTTTGGACTTTTGATGATTTGAGAGCTTCTCTTGAGGAATCATGATCAACCCTTGATCAAATGATGAATATCACTTCAAAATGTTGATGTTGACCAAAAATCTTGAAGTTTGACTGTATGTTGACCATAGTTGACTTTTTACCCAATATAGTTGATTTTCAATCATCTGAGCAATTGACTGAGCAAACTTGTGATGCTAGACTTGAAATTTGATATGAGTATCCTTGAAGACGTATGAAGAATCATGGAAATCACTTAAGACCTTTGGGACCCAATCTTCCTTGAGAAACTCAAAACTCCAGTGGTAGAACCATTGTTAGGAAGAGCATTTGTCTAACCAACTCTTGAGCCGTTTTGAGCAAATGAGGACCCTAGAAGAATGTCTTGAAGAAAATGGGAGGGAAATTTTTTGGATACAACATCACTCCTTAAGTTACATTATTACAAGGACGTTGTGGTTCTCCTAGTTATCTTCTCATATGTCTTGCCCTTTTAGCGTGCTTGCATGTATTTTCTTAACGTACTAACCTGGGTTTGTTGTTTTCTGTAGATAACATGACGGACTCCCGCGAGCGTTTGATCAAGCTGGCACAGGGAGAGAGGAAAAAAAGATAGTGAATACTAGTCTCTTTGCTCCAACTCTGCGAATGACCAAGGATTACTCTAATACCTCCACTATGTCCCCAAGTGTCGACCAATCTCAACTCGTGCAGGGGCTTTCAGGCAGAAAGAGGGATCGTCCTGAGGGTGATACTCTAGATCTGACAGGGAGTGATTATGTTGCCAAGGCTTTCACATTTCCCATTTTCATTGCTCAGAAGATATTCTTTGTGGGGTATCCCTTGAACTTGCCTGATGAAGAATCTACAGTCATCTGAGATCTTGATTCGGTGGGCAGACGAAAGCAATTGGCCGAAAGTGCTGCTGATATGAATAAGGTTTTAGAGATGGTAGTGGTTATTTTAGGTGAGGAGACTGGCTCCACTGGTGTGTTGGATAAACTACAGACAGAGAAAAAGGCCCTAAAGGACAAAGCGTCCGAGCTAAAAATTTTCCTTGATGGTTATTGATCTTACCGGTTGATCAGAACCTGCAAGGTGGCCGGATGATGATCTTCGGTTGGGCTGTGATGTCGAGGAGGAAAAAGGGGGTTATACCTGAAAGGAACTCCAACGATCAAGTAAGAGTGGGAGCAAAGAGATATAATCAAAGTGTTAAGGTATTAGTGGTGAATAATGAATATTCGATACCTGACCCTCACATGTGTGAGGGTTTATATAATGCCCCTGGCGTGTGGCCACTGGTTCCTGTCTTTGGGCCTGGATATGCGGGTCTACAAAAGTAGGTAATTTCCAAGACTTGGTCATATCGGGCAGGTGTGCCTGTAACTAGCCGTTAGATCCGAGGAGGAGGTAGGTTATGGGCAACAATCTGGTTGATTCATGGTTGTCTGCGCGACTTGAGGCTGAGCAGACGGAGAGGTGCTCGTCGATCATCTTAGGTCAGTGCCGGTTTAGGAGGGGAAATGATCAATATCCCCCGATAGAGAACAAGGAGGTTCGAGCCATGGGCACATGGACCATATAGAAAGAAGGGGTAAAACTGGGCCCACATTTAACTGTCGGGCCAGTCCAGAATAGTAGCCCCCCAAGTCGTTGCTTATGGGCATATGAGTGATGACTTTAACACATGTTCATGGAACGGGGCGTGTCTTACGAGGATAATGAGTGTCGCCCATTGCGCCTTTCTCGCGGGGAGACGAGGAGTTGGTTGTTAGGAGCCTTGAACTTGAAGAGGTAGTCTGTTTTGGGTTGCGTGCTAGCGAAGTGGCACAATGATGGCCTAGGGGCTAGGGTGTAATGATGACGACTCTAGGGTTTCCCAGGCATGTTTATTGTACACGCAGATGGTCTTAACTATAAATACAAGAGGAGTAGGGAGTTATATGTTTTTCGTTCTCTCTCCCAACCGCTCGTAATCGCTCGCCTATCGACCACCATTGTTTCTTGAGATTCCTTGCTCGCTGCTGCTATTTCCAGCCTTCCTTCTCCTTTAACTGGTAAGATTTCAGTTTTTCATTGTCGTTCTCCTTCAGTAGTTCAGATTTTCATGATTTTCTTCTTAGAAATGCATGCGGATAGGGTTTAGGATTCTGTCTGTTAGGGTGTTCTTGGGGAGTGTTGGTGATAGATGGTGGTTCAGTAGTTTAGAATCTCCGGAACGGCCTGGATCCTCCCCAGACATTTCATGATATGTTGTAGACGGTTATTTAGGGCCCAGGGCTCTTCCTCGAACTTTTGCCTATTTATGCGCCTTAGTGAGGGTTCTGGTTGAGGACACGATCCTCGTTTCCCAGCACCTTTTCACTTGATTAGCGGTGGAAGGGTGGTTCTGGCATTGATGTAGAACTCATCTTCATCCTCTTCTTTTCAAGTGCTATGGCCAACAACGCCCGTGTTGACCTCTCGAGCGAGTCTTTTGGATATTCACGAAGTTCTTCGGACGAGGTGAGTAGCTCGTCGAGCATTCTGGAGATTTCCAGGGACGAACTGGATTGGCCGGAACAACAAGTGAGGGGAGGTGATATGGAGACGGCCTCTACTGATCAAGGTTGCTTGTCTCCCCCCCGGGAATGAAGAGGATTCGCGGGCTTGGGTCACGAATGATCCTTGGGATTGGCCCTCTTATTTCTTCGTGCATCGGGATGATGTTTTTACCAAGGTGTACACCCAAGAGGAAGGAAACTAGGGAGAATGGTCGTTGTATATTCCCGGGAAAGAGAGCAAGATCTGCTCGAAATATGATAGAAGGCGGATTCCCATGTACGACATCGTGTTCTGAGAAATGGGTCTTCGATTCCCCTTCTCTGATTTTGAGGTGGCCGTATTCAGGCATCTGCGGCCGGATCCTTCCGAACTTCACCCGAATGGCATCACATTCATGCGAGTGTTCAAGATCGTTTGTGATTACCTAAAGATAGGGGCTACCATTCCCTTGTTCTTATTCTGCTTTCACCTTCAGAGGAGCAAGATCGACAACAAGTGGGGATGGGTCTCTTTGAAGCAAGGCAACAAGAAGTTATTCATAGCCTATCTGGAGTCAGTCAGTCACTTCAAGGATAAATATATATATTGGTGCAACCTTCCTTGAGCAAGGCGGTGCTGAATGTTTTCAAGGCCGTACCAGCATGTGACAAGGACGGTGTCCCCCATTTGAACGAGCTGGGAGTCCCTATGGTAAAACTGGTCTACAAGTTCTCGTTCCAATAGACGAGGAAGCACTTCAATAACAAGTTGGATTCCTACGTTTGGAGGGAGGGGGAGCTCGGCATCGAGGACCAAGAGAGCTTCTCCGTTATAACTGCCTTCGTGGCCCGAATCCCTTGTGTCCAGCGAGTGGGCCGAGGAGGCAAGCCTGTGATTAATAATAATGGAGAGGCTGTATATAAGCCAGGCCTCATAATCGTCAAAGAGCTCCTTGAGAGCGAAGATCCATTCAAGTATTTGGGTACTTATGTTTTGAATAGTTACATGCGCTTGTCGCTTTTTTGAATCCTCGTTTGCTAACTATGTGTTGTACCCCAAAATTTGCCCTCTCATTTCTCAATAAATTTCTCAAAAGATCACCCTGGACCCTCAGGTTTGTTCCCATCCAATTTCAAGCCTTAAATTACAAAATTTCCAAGAAAGTCATTCACAAGGGCAAAACGGTCATTTGCATACTGAAAAGTCAAACTTTGACTGTTGGATCAAAATCAAGTTTTAAGAATCATATTTCATCAAGACATGTTGGAATGTGAGGTTTGTTTCATCAAGATATTCAAAAGTCAAAATTACTTTGGAAAAGTCAAATATCTAAATACTTAGAATTTTTCTAAGTGTTTAAGAAATATGACAAGCTCAGAACTTCTGATCAGATTATCACCATGATGCAAGTTGATTCTGGAAGAACTTCTGACACAAAAGTTTTAGATTCCAATGAGATCTAAAACATTGCAAATAGAACTCCTTTTATAAATGCTGGGATTTCAAGTTGTACATCCTCAAAGGCACGTCTCTAAAGCTTATGCATTTAGCAAATTCTTAGCATTTTCAAGTCAGAAGTTGTCTACAACTTCTGGGTCAGTTTTCACGTAGGCTCAGTCAGAAGTTTTAAGAGCAATTCAAAGAGCATTTACAAAGCATGTTGCAAGCTTCCAGGAAAGTCTGAGAGCTCCTTCAGAACATGCTGGACCAAGAATACAAAGATCATAAGTTGGATGTCTATTCTAAGTTACACTGAAGCTGAACTTCTGATCCAGAATTAAGCAATGATGCAGAATCTTACATTGCAGGATTTCTGGTTTGATAAATCTCATCATCATTTAATGCTCACAACCACTTTTGAGTCTTTATCCAAAGGATTTCCCCACGTGTGGCATAGAAGTACCTTTATTGTCTTGGAAAAGCAAACTTTTGTACAAGAGTGTGCTGGGCCCATGCAATGCTTTTGCTTTTGAGATTACCTTTCCTTAATTCCTGCTTACAAATCAAGCTTAGGCACTATAAAGCTGCTAATTTGCTTCAAGAATAAGGAATCACCCTAGCATGTGATGGTAGAACCATTGATCTCTCCAAGCTACAAGATCTTTGCCTATAAATTGAAAGCCATTGGCAATTGTAAAGAGGTCGAATTTTTGAGAAAGAAAAAACCTTGAACCCCTGCTAAAATTCCAAGAGTCCAAAACTGCAAATACAAAATACAAAAACCGGTTAACTTTTGGTTCTTGCATTCAAACTCCATTTTTTTCCTCAAGTATTTCTTAACCAAAAACATCCATACAATTTCTGATATACATTTAGAAACCATCCTAACATCTGTGTTCAGACTGTAACACATTATCCATCCATATTCACCTCAAGGAAGTCCGAACTTTTCCCCCTTGGTTGTTCCAGAATTTTTCTAATCATTCATTGCCCAAGTTGAAAGCTTCCAGCCTGCTGAGTACGTGAAGAAGCTATTCAGAACATCACCAGAATTCAGAACTAGACTCCAGCTCACAGAGTATTTTCCAGCTGCAAGGTAAGCTTCTGCTGAATCTCATCATATTACTTAGGCATTATCAGATTTGCATGTTCAAAAATACAATGTAGACATCATGATTCTGATGCTGTACGTATTTTTAGGTTTCACGTATTTGTATGCCTAAGTTGGGAGTAAATTAGTTCATAGCTTCTTAAGGAAACTAGGATTAGAAAATTCATGCTTGCTTCTGATTTATAGTTCTGATATCTCTTGTTTCTGAAACATTATGAAACCTACCATAACTGTGATATGCGCATCTTCTGTTCTGTTGAGAAATGACTAAGTTGCAGATATTCTGACTAGCATGGAGAGGGAGACTAAGCTCTGCCAGTGGCATCAGAACTTTTGAAATCTTCTTTATTCCCAGCAGACCCAGAACTTCTGACTTTACCTATTTCTACTAATATGATTTCTATTTTTGCAGCACGCCAGAGTCAGAACTTCTGATATCTTTTAATTCAGCAATGCGTTGATTCTATTTTCTTTTTTTCCTTGCTATTTTTTTCTATCGCTTCTATTTTAACTAATCAAAAACACCAAAAACATTTTACATTTTGCATGCTTTATTTTATTTCTTAAAACAAAGAGATCAAAAATATTTTCTTAAACAAAACTTATTTCTTTTCTTAAACAAAACAAGTCCATTTCACATTTTCTTGTACATTCTTACCCATTCAATATGGTTGTAATAGTAACTTAGGATTTAATTTTATTTGAAACCCCCATTTGTAAATCTGTGCACCCCACCCCCTAATGATTGTAATAGCATAAAATATTTATTTTCCGCACTTTTTATTGCTTTCATATATTGCTAGTAATTAGGGTTTGAATGGAAAGACTAAAACCAATCAATTAGAAACCCTAATCAAGATAAATCAAGCATGTGAACTAATGCACTTGCACACAAACACCCCTAGGGTAAATCCACTTGGTTGCCTTATAAATGGCCATATTACGCATGTAAGGTATCTTAGCAAAAACAAGATCATAGTCCCTCGGTGACGCCATCTAAGTTGCCTTTCAAAATGATCTTAGTCCCTAAAGAAAAAATGCTAAGATACCTTGCAACATTGATAATCATGGTTATACGATGACCCACGCCCACCCCATTTACATCCAAAGATAGGGTTACTTACCAAATCAATGGTAAGATAATAATGTCAAAGGAAAAGAAAATGAATGAGAAAGACTTTTGAGTAGGTAGGATGCTCCTAATTACTTGCTCAATTTCAATCAAAACATCTTTGCTATTTTCCAAACAAACACTTACACTTTCAAAACATCTTACAAAACTTGAAAACATTTTCAAAAGATCAACATCTTTGTATACATTCTTACGAACGAGAATCACTACAAATATTTCCTAAAGAATGGCCTCTTTACAAAATACTTTCAAAAATCACACCAAGCATAATCTTCAAACAAAAAGCAAGTGATCTAGCAAGTAACTAAGAGCCCATGGAAAACCATGGATGAAAAGAATGCTAATAACTCCCCTTTTCATAATCTACCCCCCGAACTCAAGAAATAAATATCAAAGGTCTTTCCTGTGCTTTTTCACCTTTCCTTTTGGATAAAAGAAAAGTCGGTGGCGACTCTTGCTAACAGCAACATTTGCGATCAAACGCAAAACAACCAAGTCAGTTCTCCCACCGTATCACACTATGATTCTTTTTTTGTTTGATTTGAAGATAGCATGAATCTCTCTCAAGAGATCTTAGCCAAGACTCTTGTTTCTAGAGCGAAGAAGGCTCATAGGATGTTCAATCTGGCTCCGGCGTAGCTCCTACTTCAGGGTCGGGCAATTCTTGTTCGGACCTAACAACCTTTGCTCTCTCCCTTGCCCCTGTATCTTCGAAAGCGAAGAGACTGCATGCCGAGGGAAGTGTCGACCTAACCGGGGAAAAGGGGAAAGGGACGTACGACCTACCCCCTTACTGGCTGGAGAAATCTTTCTTCGAGGGTGCAACTCTTCGCCTCCCTCGGGTTGAGTCCATTCATCTAGAGGGTTTGGGTCACCAGGAGAAGAGGGCGATGCTGGTGCAGGATGTCAGTGGTTTAAAGTGGATTCTAGAGATGGCCGTTGCCTATACTGAGGGGAGTTCCTCCCAGGAGGCTGAGTAGAAGAATCATCGGGCCAAGCTTGCCATGAGCGAGAAGGGGCGTATCGACAAGGAAAAGGCCCGAAGGCTATCCAAGGAAGAATCAGGGAGACTCTCCGAGGAATACAGGATCCTGTTGCTCGAGAAGAAATATCACAAGGAGAAGGTAGAGGCCCTTACTACCGAGGTTACACCTGCCGAAGGCGAGCCGGAGGATATAAAAGATTTAAAGACTCGGGCTGAGCTTGTTGCTCATTTTCAACTGGCGGTGGATGATGCCCAGGCTGCCTCTGATGGGAGTTTTGAGAATGCGGTGAAGCAGATGCACGTGCTGAACCCCGGGGTCGAACTCAACACTTTATGTATGGGGGTCAATTATTACGTGGTTGCTGGTAAGATTCTGGTCCCTGATTACCTCAAAGAGTTTGTTGCTCAACCTACCAGGGGTCATGCCCAGCTATCGCCTGTCGTCGAAGAAGAGGCTGAAGGATGATTGTCAGTTTTGTTCTATTCCGGTCTGCGTGTCGTATTGTTGTAATTATGTTTTTCTGGGGATCTTTCCCGTTTTATGTAATTTCCGAACAAGCATGGCCTCTGTGGCCACAAATTCATTGTTTTGGATGGGGCGTTAAATGCCTCATTTGTTGTAATATTCGTACAATAGCGGCCCAGGTGGTCATTTCTTTTAGTTTTCCAGCCATGGTGGTTGTTTGTTCAGAATATTTAACTTGTGTTTGCATGTTTACTGATAAACTTTTCTGTTTGGGACATCTTTTATTTTGCTAAGAGTTTGTAGCGGGGATTTGCTCGTTTAGTTTGTATGTTTTCCAGTGTGGGGAAACTGATCAAACGACCAGGATGAATATCGGGCATGGGCCGGAACTCAGGTCTCATTTTAAGGGACTTGAGTTTGGAGGCATGAACTTCCCGTTGCGAGCCGAGAGTTCTACTGTCGTGGAACGAGTACTATGGAGCTCGATAGAGTTATCCATATCAGGCTGATGGTGCGCTTTTTATAAGGATGGAGCTTCACCCCTTCTGAATATTTTTGGTGTTATGCTTGTTCCTAGGCATGCACACATGGTCGGGCCTGAATGAGTTTGTCTTGTCGAACAAACTCATCGAATGCTTAGTGTTTTAACTGTAATATTGTTTTAGCTTTTCAATGTTCCATGATCGAATGAGTTGTTCCCCTTGTAAGTTTTCTAAGTAATATGCTTTGGTCCCTGTTTTCGCGTAGATGCTATAAGGACCTTCCCAGTTCGCTGCGAGCTTTCCCTCGCGAGATTCTTTGCAATTTCTCTTTAAGACAAGGTTGCCTACCTCAAACTCTCATTATATAACCTTGGTGTCGTAGCGCATGGCTATCTTTTGTTTGAGCGAGACCTCTTGTAGGGCCGCTCCTATTCTAGTTTCTTCTACTAGATCCCGTTCCTCTCGAAGGGCAACATCGTTCATCTCCTTGTCTAGGGGAGCCTCGGTTTGTCTAGAGGGCTCTTCGATCTCCACTATAATGACGACCTCTGTCCCATAGGCTAATCGAAAATGGGTCTCCCCAGTTGACGAATGTGCAGTTGTTCGGTATCCCCAGAGTACATTGTGTAACTCCTCGACCTATCTTTTCTTGGTTTCGTCTAACTTTGCTTAAGACCCCTGAGTATTACTCTGTTTACATATTCGACTTGGTCGTTCCTCTGGGGATGCTCGACATAAGCAAAGTGATGGGTGGTGCCTAGTTTGGTGATGAATTCCTGAAAGGTGTGGTCTGTGAACTGAGTCCCATTGTCGGTGACTATTTCTTGTAGGATTCCGAACCGAGCGAGGATGTTTCTTTTATAGAAGTGAAGGACGTTTTGGACGGTGATTTTGGCCAAAGCTTCGGCTTCTATCCATTTGGTGTAGTAGTCGACCGCTATGATTAAATATTTGTTTTGATTGGTTTCGACCACAAATGGACCAAGGAGATCCAACCCCCACAAGGAAAAGGGCCAAGGATAGGAGATGGACTTGAGCTCGTTGGGAGGAGCTAAATGCATGTCTCCATGTCGTTGGCATTTGTCACATTTTTTCATGTGCTCTTTCACGCCGTGCTGCATGGTGGGCCAATAATATCCCGCTCACAAAGCTTTTCTTGCGAGGGATCTTCCTCCCTGGTGTTGGCCGTTAATACCCTCGTGGATTTCAAGCAAGATACAGTTTGCACCACTTTGTTCAACGTATTTAAGAAGGGGAATGGAAAATCCTCTCCTATAAAGTTTGCCCTCGACCAAGACGTACGAGTAAGCTCTTCGTCTAACAACGAACGCTTCTTTTCAGTCATCAGGGAGTTTTCCTTTAGTGAAGTAATCGTGTATGGGGGTCATCGAGAAATAGTTGTCCCCTATGGAAAACACTTCTAAGGTAGAGGGTGGTTTCTAGATGCTCGGTCAAGGAAGGATTTCCTGTATTACTGACTTATTCCCTCCTTTCCTCTTTGTGCTTTCTAGCTTAGATAAGATATCTGCACGGGCGTTATGCTCACGGGGGCTGCACGTCCACAAATTTAAATTCCTTTTTCCTCTCCTGGACCAGGGCCCAATATTTAGCGAGTTGGTCATTTTTGACCTGATATTCCACTCGGACTTGAGACGCGACCAACTGAGAATGAGTGAAGATCTTAACTTCCTCGACTCCCAGATCTTCGCCCAGTCGTAAGCTTTCCAAGAATGCCTCGTATTCGACCTGATTGTTAGAGGTAGGGAAAGATAATGCAAGGGAGACCTCGATTAGGGTCCCTTCTTTATTTTCAAATATGATGCCAGCGCCGCTTCCTGTTAAACTGGAGGCACCATCAAAGAAGATCGTCCAACATCGTAATTCATCCGGGTCTACAGGCGAAGTCATTTCAGCCACGAAGTCATCCAAGGCTTGAGCTTGGAGGGATTCCTGATCTCGTATTGGATATCAAATTTGAAGATCTCTAAGGACAATTTCAACATTCTGCCGGCCATGTATGGTCTTCTGAGCAACTACTTTATTGGCTGATCCATTTAGATGACTATGGTATGGGCCTGGAAGTAGTGTCTGAGCCTCCTTGCTGCATTAACGAGGGCTAGAGATACCTTTTCTATTTGTTGATATCTCGCCTTCGGGCCTTGCAGGACCTTGCTCGTGAAATAAATTGGTCTTTGTCCCTCTGGAGTTTCTCTAATTAGCGTCACACTTATTGCTTCGGAGGCTACATCCAGATAGAAGTAGATGATCATCTTTCTCGGGTCGAGAAAGGATGGCCGGTTGTGATAGCACTTGTTTTAAATAAACGAGGGCTCGCTCGCATTCAGGCATCCATTCGAAGGTAGCTTCCTTGCGGAGGAGCTTGAATAGGGGAAGCGCGTGTTGGGCGGATTTTTCCATGAATCGAGAGAGAGAAGTGAGCATGCCATTTAGGATTTGGATGGAATTTTTCGAGGTGGGCATTGGAAATTCAGAAAATTCACGATATTTGTCGGGGTTTACTTCAATGCCTCGTTCCGTCAGGTAGAATTCTAGGAACTTTCCTGCCCGTAGGCCAAAGTTACATTTTTCCGGGTTTAATCGCATCCGACACTTTTGAGCCTGCTCAAACACTTTCTTTAAGTGTAGGGCATGGTCGACCTCTTCTGTGGATTTGACGATCATGTCGTCCATATAGACTTCGAGCATGTCACCTATCTCTTCGCTGAAAACTTTGTTCATCACACGTTGGTATGTAGCGCCCACATTTTTTAGGCCGAATGGCATTATGTTATAGTAATAGTTGCCCGATTCAGTCATGAAAGCAGTATATTTTTTGTCCGCTTTCTCTAATGGGATATGGTTATAACAAGAATATGAATCCATAAATGATAGCAATTTGAAACTGGTCAATTTATTGACCAATTTCTCAATATTGGGGAGGGGATAAGCATGTTTCAGGCAAGCCCGATTGAGATCAATATAATCAATACACATGTGTCACTTTCCATTAGATTTTTTTCACAAGAACTACATGTGAATGCCAGGTTGTGTACTGGGCTTCAGAAATAAAATGTGCCTCTAGGAGGTCTTTTACAGCTAGTTCTGCAGCCTCCGCTTTTTCAAAGGACTATTTTCTTCTATGCTGGGAGACCGCCTTGAGGGCAGGATCTATAGTCAAGTGTTGGCATGCGATTTCTGGATCTAATCCGGGCATCTCGGCCATACTCCATGTGAATAGGCCAGCATTCTCCCTTAGGCAAGCCTTGAGTTTCCTTTTTTTCCAAGTCGAGGAGGTCTGCTCTAATCTTCACTCCTCTAGTGGGATCCTTCCCGAGGGGAACAATCTCAAAGTCACCGTCCGAGATTAGCCGTGTGTGACTCGAGAGTTCATCTTGATCTATAGAGGGGATCGAACCTTCTCCTTCCACCATTGGCTCCTTGACATTCTTTTTGAGATCGGCGCGATCTTCCTTAGAGAAGAGGCTGTCGAGGTCGATGGTGTTGACCCTCGACAGTGGCTTAACTTCCTCGGAGCTGGAGGGAAGTGTGGCCCTGGTGGTCGTTCGAGGTTGAACATTGATGAAACTGAGGCCCTTGGCTGAAGGTTCAAAACACCTTCTTGCTGTTTGGATATCCCTGTGGAGGGTGGCGACCAAACCTTCGGCAATGTAGTCCTTCATCTTGAGGTGCACGGTGGAAGGGAGTGCAATCAGATCGGAGAGAGTGGGCCTTCCGAAGATGCACTAGTAGAGGGACGGGAAATCCACTACCAGAAATTGGGTCTTGATGGCTCTGGACGTCACCCATCTCCCGAAGGTGACTATTAGCTCGACATATCCCCAGGGTTAAGTGCTGGCTCCATTGAAGCCCTAGAGGTCTGATTCTATGTACGGGGTCAGATGGCTTTCATTCAGCTGTAAGGTGGTGAACAACTAGGTATACATGATGTCCACTGAGCTTCCCTGGTAGACCAGTATGCATCACATGTCGAAATTTTCCATGCGGGCTCTCACGAGTAGCGGGATGGTCGAGTTCAGGGCTCCGCCCGACAATTCCTCCCTATAGAAAGCGAGGGGATGAGAGCCTCCTCGAAATTTGTCCAGCATGGTGTCCATGTCCGAGTTAGCTTCGATGAGCTGGTCGAATCTTCTTTTTACCGACCCAACCGTGTGCCTGTTGAATCCCCCGCCGGAGATGACCATAGCGGCGGGGAATGATTCCCAAGGATTGTGAGAGGATAAGTATAACGAGACGTTCTCCATGTCTGGGTAGTAGAAATCTTCTGGCTGTGAGATGCTCATGGAGAACAGTATGGTGTTGATATCGGGGGACTCCTTCCCCCTCTTTGACGTTTTTAGTTTCTGGTGCTTCTTCACGGGCACCCTCCTTCTTTTTGTATTGTTTGAGGGGCCCATCTCGAATCAGTATTTTGATTTCATCTTTGAGATGAATGCAATCCTCGGTGTTATGCCCATGGCTTTTGTGGAACCTACAATATTTGCTCTTGTCGGTTCCCAGTTTGGAAGGCGTCTGTCGGGGGAAGCGTACTCTGGCCTGTTTGAATTCAGAATTGGCGCATTCAGATTGAATATGCTCCTTTAAGGTAGTCAGAGGGGTGTAGTCATGGAAATGACTAGCTGGCCCTTTGTAGTCCTTGGAGTCCCGGGACCTGTCTTCCTATTTCTTTTCTCCCCGACGGGATGTCAAGGGCTCGTTGTTCCTCGAGGTCTTGGCACTCTCTATGTGCCTCGATTCAATGGCACTGTTGGAGGCTTCCTTCTCCTTGTATTGGATGTATGCTTGGGCCTTCAGGAGGATGGAGTCGAGCATTGCTAGTGATTCAATGCCCATAACTTTGGCAAAGTCGCTGCGGGGACGGAGCCCACGCTCGAAGAGATATTTCTTCATGTTGTCGGTCATGGAGACTTGCACTACTTTCTTGTTGAAGCACTCAATATATGCCCACAGAGATTCATCTCTTCCTTGGATGATTGCTTCGAGCGAAGCCTCTGACTTTGGGTGTCAATGGGAGGCGGTGAAGTGCCTCAAAAATATCCTCCCAAGCTGCTTCTAAGAGGTGATAGATACGTCTGAGAGACTCTTGTACCAAGACATTGCTCCTTTCCTGATAGTGGTTGGTGTTGTACCCAAATTTTTGACCCTAAGATCCCTCTATCACATCATATCAACTTAATCACAACAAGATCACACAATAGGCTTTGGTTCTTCTCCCTATCTATAGCTTTTCTCTATGGGGAATCATCAAACACTTTGACTTGTATTTTGTGATCATCTATGTTTTGATTATCCTTTAACTAATTAATACAATAAGTGTTTGCCCCAATTGATGATGATTGTAGGAGAAAGCACAACACATTCCATCAAGATTGATCTATAGATTCATGAGTTCATTTCTATGCCTTCCTCAATAAAGCTTCATTGAGACCTATGCCTCAACATTGAAGATACTTTGAAGAAATAACATGAAAAAGTCTATCATGATTCATCATACTTCAAGTTGTCAAAGATGGTTCAAAGGTACAAGGATTGAGTGAAGAAATTTGACTCAATTAGGCAAATCCTTGATTCATTGATCACAAATGCACATCCACTTTAATTCACAAGATTTTAAAGTGGTTTTGGTTGCTATGGTTTCTATTTATCATCCTCAACAATTCACATTCAAATGACAAAAGTATTTGTCTAAGGAGGTAGATCAAAATTGCAAAGGTTTCCCAAGGCATTTTCTTGCTCTAGGAGCTAGGGTTTTGAACTTCAAAAGGGAATATCTTACTCGTATTTTGGTATTTTTGAATGATTCTAAAGACATGCTTCTCTTCAAAGGGTTATTAACAGATTAATCCAAAAGTTTCAAGGAAATTTTGTGTGGAAGAAACTTTATGGTGAAGAAAGATTACAAGCCCTCAAGATTAACCCTCAAATTCCATTAGGTTATTTCAAATGATCATAACTTGGTCAATTTTTATCACCTTGAGCCCATTCTTTTTCCATAATGATCTTAAAGATATGAAAATCAATCTATCTTTTAAGTGAAAAGTGTGAAAATAGATGGAAGATGCCCTAAGGATGCAAAAGATTATAGGTCATTTCATGAATTTTTGTCAACTTCAACAAGTCATAACTTTCTCAATTTTTGGATATTTTGAATGGTTCAAATCTAAAAATGTCACTCAAGAGATCTATTTCATGCCAACTTTTTTTTTCAAGAGCAAATTTCAAGTGTAAGGCCATGTTTGGATGCAAGAGATTATAATTCATTTTTGAAGAAAAACTTAGAAATTTTCTAAGTATAGAAAGTCAACCTGTTTTTCTCAACTTTGACTCATTGCAACTTTCAGCTCAAGCATCCATTTGATCCCATTCTTTGCACATTATAAAGCTTGCAACCTCATCTTTCTAAATCTTCAAGAATCATGTCTTAAGACCCCTTGAGTTGAGAATCCCATTGATTTGAATTTGGTAACTTGAAACTGAAATTTCTCCAAAAGTCGGAATTTGAAATCCTTGTTTTGGCTTCTAAACACAAAATTGCTGCATGTTTTTGCTTCTAATCACTTTTAGTGAACCTCCAGAAGTGATTAGCATGATAAAACACAAGAATTGGATGAGTTTTGATCAAATTACAAGTCACACTTTTCTTGTTTGCAACTTCACACGATTTCCCTCCAAACTTCATCATTTCACGCACTTGAGCATTCCATTCACTTCCTTATAAATAGAGGATCATCCCTCATTCATTTTCTCAATCTTGGAAAGCCAGAATCACCCTCCCAAATACTCTCTTGAACACAGTTTTCTGCAACTTCGAATTTGCTCTTACAACCTTCCTTAATCATTTTTCTTTGTCAATTCACCTTCCTTGATCCCCACCGAAGCTAACAGAAGAAGAATTAAGCTCTAAAACTCCATGAATCATGCTAGCTAAGTCCAGTTTCAGAGCTCTACAACTTAACTTCAATAGGTAGATTCCTTCACCAATTCTCTCAAACTTTGATACTATTGTGAAGCTCTCATCATCCTAATTCTATTTGCAACATTTATTTTCAAGTGGAAATACGTTTTGACCATGAAATTTCAAATCCCTTTTCAAAACCTCTCTTCCAAAACGACTGAGCTACAATTTATATAAAATTTTCACGAAGGTGTGGTTGTCTTCGTCTTAATGAGACGAAGCGAATGGTACCTGTCTCGAGCTCTAATTTTACAGTTTGAGGAACCTGGTTTCGAGACTGACTGGAGGTTGAAGATGACCAACTTGTCATCCTTCAACCAATGAAAGCTTACCATTTGGAATTTTCAACAATATGATTTAATATTTGATTCAGTGCTTTATTCAATAATGACCATGAAATGCACATCGCGTCTGATCTATTGGATTAGCTTACTAACGCGTTTTAACTCTCATCCATTGGTCCACATTTTTTTGACTTTATTTTATTTTCTGATTTTTATATTTAAATTGTTTTAAACTTCAAAAAATCATAAAAAATCCATTTCAACTTCAAAAAATATGAAAAAATTATGAAAAATACTTTTGATTTTTCTCTTTCTGATTTTTATTTTTTCATAATTTTATTTTGTGCTTTGATATTTTTTATAATTTTTCACTTTATTTGAATTGTTTTAATTGTTAAAAAAATACTTTTCTTCATTTTTAAATTATGGAAAAATTAGAGAAGGATCCAATGATCTTTTGACAAATCATTTTTAAAATCATTTTTAAAATCTTATTTTCTTATTTTAAATACAATTTTATTTTTTATATATATTCTGGATGATCTTGGATTATGATATTTGGATCATAAAATTTATTAACATCATTGGATCCATGGTGTTGAGTCTAACTCCATAAAAATGGATGAAGGATTTTAATAATAGTTTGATTAAATTTTTAGTTCAAATGTGGTTTATTTCTCGCCTCATCCCTCTTCATCTTATATCATTCTTATTGTACTAAATGTTATTGGAGCATGATTCCTATACCATGTCTTAAAACATATGGTACATAGATTACTATTGGCCGACCTCAAAATAGGTGCGACTTCTATATAAGTCCACTTACGATTGCTTAACATAGCGCTAAATTTTGTCCCGATTTAAGAAAATGATCATTCGTGGCCCAAACCCATGTTGCAAGCCCAAGTATGTTAATTTGAACCCTTTAATCCAATAACCTTGAGATTCATTGTTAGGAGGCTTTGGTTCAACCAATCCTCTAATGAATCTTTATCAATTTTGGTCAAGGTGGATCACTTAAAAATCATTGATCATTTAATGATGCCTTGAGAATTCTTAAATGGATGATATGCTTGACAAAAAGAAAATACAACTTGTTGTTGAGAGGATTTGGTTCTACCAATCCTCTAATGAGTTCCAAATGCAAGTTTCAAGATGGTCATTAAACTAAACATTAATTTCTAACAATTGACTTTATTTTATGTCTTTTACCTTATGCTTTTTACTTTATGAACCATTTACTTTAACATTTACATTTCATGCTATTTTCATCTTTGCTCATTTGAGCATTTATCTTTTATGCCTTTCTTATTTTGCTCACTTGAGCTTTTCATTTCTTTTTGAAGATACTTAATAATCAACTTGAATCCTAAAAAACTTTAATATTACTTGTACTACTTGGTTACTATCCTTGGCATTTTGGAGACATGAACCTCTTGGACTTAGGATTAGAAGCCTTGACCTATTCTGGAGACTTTGTGACCTCAACTTTTATTTTGTCTGGAGTTCTTGGGGTTTACCCCAAGACATTGGGTTGCTTGTTTGTTTTGTGTGCAGGTTATTATGGTTACATGCTTTATCTATGATCTAGAATTCATCTGTATATAACTGTTACTCTGCCCAATTTTTGTGAAAAACTTAATGCAATTGAAGCTTGGTTCTCTTAAGAGGTTTATTATCTGTGTTTGTTTGGTTTTAAATCCAAAGGATGGGAATTCTACATTGGCTCATTATGTCAAGTGTTGGCTTCTTATTGTTTAGACTCAGGTTCATGCATTTTCAAAAATATTTTCGTAATCAAACTTTAATCAATTTAATAATACTTGGACATTTTTGTGAGAAGACTAAAAGTCAATCAATTTCATTCAAACTATTTTACCATTTTGGCTTTTATCTTTAAAATTTTTCTCAAAATATCAGACTCTTTTCAATCATTGTAGTGATGCAAATAACTATACTTCTTCGATATATAGTGAAGTGAGATATTTTCCACTTGGGTGTTGAGCGAGGCTTTTGTTGATTTTAAAATTCAAGACATATCCTCCACTTTGAGATGACGCAAATTCTCCTTTCTCATAATTGTGGGTAGTAAGTATGTTTCCCACTCAGACAATGATGATGATGTCTCGTCTCTTAAAATTAACCAACACACTTGTGTTTTAAGAAAATTTAAAGGTGAACTGCGAGTACCCTGATCCACTATTGCACGAAAGGTGGTACGTAGGCACTAAAGGTTCACAACCGATGCGGGTGCAAAAATTATAAAAACATTTCTTTCCTTATCTCCACCATCTATTTTTATACAATATTTTATAGCCAAAATATACAGATTTTCAAAGAGGTTCATGTGGAGTACCATAGATGTTCAGGGTGCTAATACCTTCCCTTTGCATAACAAACCCCCTTACCTAGATTCTTTCCCCCCTCTTTTTTGGCTTATTCGCTCTTTTCCCATTCCTTTGGAAAAAATAAAGCGCGGTGGCGATTTTTGTTTTTGATCTGTGCGAGTTAAGTCAATCTAATGGCTTTGTCTCAACATTTTTACCGCTACAGAAAAAATGGTAACTTCACTGAGGACAGATCGACCTATTTCTGGTCCATACCTAAGTGGGTTGAGCTTATATTTGTTCATATCTATATATGTGCCATTGTTTGTTGTATATTATGTGCTATATATGTTTGTCTGAATTTTTCTGGTTTTCAGGATGCTTGGTGATTTCTCATAAGTCCTATACCCAGACTTGGGAAAACTTAAGATAGGACGGAAGGTATAGTCATGTTAACTTTGAGGGATTACTCCTAAAAAAGGAGACATGAGATCCCCACTAAGTGAAGGCCCTTTGACTATAGTGTCGTTTACCGATTAATCGGGAAGATGTGCTGCTTTCGACCTGGGAGCCTCCTGAAACTGAGGACCGTAGAACCTTTAACTCATCTTGGCCTTTAGGTGTAGTGCGGAAGCTATGACAGAGTAATATGGAAATGGTTGTCACGCGATACTATGCTCGAACAATTTTTTCTTGAGAATATTACTAATCATCAAGTTAATCGGGAAGTTGGTAATATCCGAAGGAAGGATGTAGACTCTGGGAACCTCTAGAACCTTGTTCGGCAGGTGATAAATTTTAGACCATACCTTATGGGTAGTAATTTCAACCTCATGCTCGTGACATTGAACCTATGAACCCTATGTTTGTGATCTTGTGTGTGATTGTTGCATCATGCATACATGCATACATGCACCCATGAGCATCTCCTAAAGACATTTTGTTTCAAGGGACTTAAATTTGACTCTTTGTGAATATCTCATGTACTTTTTGACTATGGATTCTGGAAAAGAAAGACCGGGAAATACAGTTTCAAAGATCCCAAGATAGATGAGTTAATGAGTTTGATTCCCGATATCGAGAGTTCTACAGATTTTAGGAGGAAGTATGGGTCCATCATTTCTATTATGAAGCTCAGGATGAAGGAGGGTATTCTCTCGACTTTGGTCTAGTTCTATGATTCGATGTATCAATGCTTTACTTTCCCTGATTATCAGTTGATGCGTATATTGGAAGAGTATTCTTATCTATTGGGTTTACCTATTACCGATCATGTACCTTTTACCGGTTTAAAGGGGGAGCCAAAATCCCATGAGATTGCTGCTTTGATCCATTTGAGAAAGGCTAAGGTTGAAGCCCACATGACTACCAAAGGAGGGATTGGAGGATTTACCGCCCAGTTCTTGTTGGAGAAAGCTCACTACTTTTCTAGGATGAAGAGTACGATTGCTTTCGAGGCCATCTTTGCTCTACTTGCTTATTGGTTATTTTTATTTCCCAACGTAGATAAATTTGTGGATATCAATGCCATCAGAGTCTTTATGATTGGGAACCCATTTCCTACATTATTGGGTGATGCTTATTACTCAATTCATCTTCGGGATTCTCACCATGGAGGGATGATCATTTGCTGCATGACTTTGTTGTATCAGTGGTTTATTTCTCATTTACCTATGTCTGATGCTTTCTGGGACTTCAGGAAGGAACCTCGCTGGGCTCCAAAGATTATGGACCTCACTAAGTTAGATATTGTTTGGTATCATCAAGCTTACCATGATATAGAGATTACCGACAGTTGTGGTAGTTTCCCCAATGTACCTCTTATTTGTTCAAAGGGAGGAATTAACTACAATCCTGTTCTTGCACGACGACAACTTGGATATCCGATGAGGGATAAGCCAAATAGTATTCATCTGAGTGGTTTCTTCCTTAAAGAGGGAGAGGTTTATAAGGAAGCTAAAGAGGAGATTGCAAAGGCTTGGCGTCATATTCACAGAAAAAGTAGGAAGGATTTGGGACCTAGAGGGGCTGTTTCTTTGGAGCCTTATCTTCAGTGGATACATGCAAGAGCCATCCAGTTGAAGATGCCGTATTCCCATGAAGCACCCATGCCTAACATGTTTATGAAGACCACTCCTCCCCTATCAGATGACGTGGAAGAACTTCAGCTCACTTTAGTCAGGATGCAACAAGAAAAGGAAGCTTGGAAGAATAAGTGTCAGACATTAGAGGTATCCTACCGAGCAGACCTGAAAGAGAGAGATAACTTGATTGAGATTCTTGAGAGTCGTGATGTAGAGACGATGGAGAGGCAAGATGATTTATTTGCCTCTAAGCCTCAATCAGGACCTAGTTGTTCACTTTCTGACTCTGATGATTGGAAGGAGGTTACCACCAGGTATGCGGAAGAAAACCAGAGGTTGAAGGCTCAGGTTTCCAGACTCGCAGGGAAGCGTCAGCGTGTAGAGTGATCTTCATTAGCTTTGTTTTTTTTAGGGTTTTAGACTTTATTTTCATTTTGTACTTGAGAATATTGAAACTTTTACTAAAAGTTGTAACCCATTTTGAAGTTATTATAGTGAGATTTTTCAGCATTTTTAATGTGTTAGTACTTTGATATTTGCAAATTGTCTATAAATCTTTGAGTTCCTTGAAATATTAATAATAAAATAAATCATGTGCATTGCATATCATGCATCATATTGTACATACTTCTTGCATTTTTTATACATATCCAAGTGTCTTACTGAGCTTATTTACTTTGTTCAGCAAACTGTCTCACTAGTACAACACTCGAGCCAATTTCAGAAGGAAGATGGATAATCTAGAACAAGAGAATCGCGAGCTGCGTGAAGAAGTTTCTGCTCTGAATGCCGGTATGGAAAATCTCACTGCTCTAATGGAATCTTTGGTGGCTACTCAGAATCAGCCACCAATTGCTCAACCTCAACAGACAATGGTTGCTACCAAAGTTCTGTCTGTTCCTGTTTCTACTACTCCACCTGCTGTTGTTCAGAATCGTATGCCTCTAGGATACCCTTGGGAAATGCCGGAGAAATTTATGCCAGAAGATTATAATCAGGATGCTAAAGTTGCTCCACTTGCTCAGACTGCTTCTATTCCCGCACCTCCTATGGTGCATATCACCCCTACTACTAGAAATGAGACTCACTATGTTGCACCTCCCTCGGTGAATGTGGTCCCGTTTGCTAATGATGAAGTGTATCGCCATATTCCTCCACCAAGTGAAATCCTGGGTTTCTATGATAGAATGGAATATTTTCAAGACCAGTTTGATAAGATGCAAAAAGAGTTGAAGGCCCTCAGAGGAAAAATAGTTGTTTGGGAAGAATGTGAATGATATGTGTTTGGTGCCAAATGTGAAGATACCTGTAAAGTTTAAAGTGTCAGAGTTCGAAAAGTACAAGGGCAACACTTTCCCTTGTGCTCACTTAGTAATGTATGTAAGGAGAATGTCCACCCATACATATGATCAACGCCTGTTAATTCATTTCTTTCAAGATAGTTTGACTGGTGCAATGTTGAAATGGTACATGAGCCCAGATAGTGCCGATATTCATTCTTTCAACAAATTGGGTGAAGTGTTTATTAGACAATACAAATACAATATAGACATGGCACCTGATCGTGATCAACTCCGGGCCATGGTCCAGAAGGATAAGGAGTCATTTAAAGAATATGGACAAAGATGGTGTGAAGTAGCCGCCCAGGTGATTCCTCCAATGGAAGAAAAAAAGATGACAAAGATTTTTTTCAAAGACACTAGGTGTATTCTATTATGAAAGAATGGTGGCGATATCACCCAATGATTTTACCGAAATGGTGGGAATGGGCGCCAGTTTAGAAAAATCTGTAAGAGAAGGTCGTCTGACAAAGACTGAAAATTCCGGCAATGAAAAAAAACCATCATTTGGGTTTTTTAAGAAGAAAGAAGAGAAAAAAATGCTATTATTCAAGAAATAAGGGTTAATCCTCCTAAAAGAAGTCATCAGCTCCATAAACAGGTTGCCTCGGTAACTCTGGTTATAAATGTTGCTCCGACTGCAGTCGCTTATTAAAGACCATCCCCTCAAGGAAGTCAAGGAAAGAATTAGAGAAGAGAACCTTTTGACGTTATCCCTATGAGTTATACAGAGCTACTCCTAAAATTGATCTAGAAAAAGTTGGTCCAGACTAGGCCACCCCCTGCTATACCATCCCATTTGCCTTGGTACTATAAGGCAGATCAGACGTGAGTTTTCCATCAGGGCGCACCAGGGCATAATGTGGAAAACTGTTATCCTCTGAAATCTTAGGTGCAAAAAATGGTTAGATCTGGCCTTTTGTCCTTCAAAGATGTCAATCTTAATGTAAAAGATAATCCTCTGCCAAAGCATGGAGAAACGAATGTTGTTAACATGGTTGCTGGTTGTCCAGGGGACTTCCGTATTTATGATATTAATTTGGTCAAAGGAGACTTGGTAAAGATGCATGCAGACCTTTGTGAGTTTAGTTACTATACTCATGACCATGCTGGTTGTGGTATTTGTAGCACTGATATATAAGGTTGCGAAAAGATAATGGCTGATTTGCAAGAGATGATGGATGAGGGCATCATCCATATAATCAGGCCAAGGGTAGAAATTGAGGAGGAAGTAAACATGGTCTTTGGGTGTTCTGGAGAGTTTAGGATCTTTGATATGGACCATATGAATGATGATCTCGTGCAATTGCATGCTACTTTCTGGCACATGGCTGGTCAGGTAAAGCACCACTGTGGATCTTGTCGGGTTTGCTGCAGGGATTCCCAAGGATGTTCCATTGTAAAAAAAGGTATTCAGTTGTTATTGGACAATGGAACTATCAAGGTGTCAGCCCAAAGAGATGATTACCATGAGGTTAATGTGATCGAGGTTTGCTCGGCTAAGGATGAATAGAATGATGAATATGATTTTGCGGATGAATTATTTTCCTCAGATGAGGATATGTTCTCCAAAGGTGATTCTTTAATGTCCAAGTTTTCAGAAGAAGGTCTGAACGTAATTGTGCCTTGTTTCAATGATTCTTCCCCTGTTGAGATTTAATACTATAGCAAGCCAATTGTTGCCCCTGTGGTGGTTTGCTTTCCATGGCCCGTTCCTTACAAGTCAGATAAAGCTATATCGTACAATTACAATGCTACTATTTTAGAGGATGGCGTGGAAGTTCCTAACCAGCCTTTATCTAGTATTGAGAATATTACTAAAATTAGCAGAGTGACCCGCCGTGGTCGTGTATTTGCACCAGTTATTAGGGGAAATTCCAGTACTGAGAAGAAAGTTACAGAAGGTGTTGAGAGTAAGAAAGCTGTAGGAGAGTCCAGTGGTGCTACACTGGAAAAAGATGTGGATGACATTTTGAATATTATCAAAATGAGCGATTACAGAATTGTAGATCAGCTATTGCAGACTCCTTCAAAGATATCTATCCTAGCATTGTTGATGAATTCTGCTGCCTATAGGGAATCTTTAATACTGGTGTTGGATCAAGCCTTCGTGGAGTGTGATATGTCGTTAGATTAATTCAGCAGAGTGGTAGGTAATATTACATTTTGTAATAACCTAAGCTTTTGCGATGATGAATTTCCTGACGAAGGGAGGAATCATAACCTAGCTCTCCATATATCCATGAACTATAAAAATGATTCATTATCAAATGTGCTGATTGATAATGGGTCCGCCTTAAATGTTATACCAAGGAGTATGCTGATGAAGTTCAAATATCAATGGGCTCCCATGCGCCCAAGTGGTATTATTGTCAAAGCTTTCAATGGATTAAGGAAGTTAGTTATTAGGGAAGTCGATCTGCCTATTTACATAGGCCCACACTTGTTTCAAATTACTTTACAGGTTATGGATATTGTGCCCGAATACAACTGTCTTCTGGGAAGGCCATGGATACACGATGCAGGGGCTGTCACTTCAACCCTTCACCAAAAGCTGAAGTTCGTGCGTGAAGGCAAAGTGGTTATTATAAATGGAGAGCAAGCATTACTGATATCTCATCTATCTTCTTTTAGTGTTGTAGAGGCAGATGAAGCTGCTATGGGGACGCAGTTCCAATCTCTGTCGGTTGATAACATAAGAGAGAATGAGAATTCTATGACTTTATTCAAAGATGCTCAGCATGTTGTGCGTAATGGTCCAAGTAAAATATGGGGAAAAATTGTTGATCCTCCGGTAAACAAGAACATGGCTGGTTTGGGATTCTCTGCAAAGAATGGCAAAGTTGAGAGTTTGAAGTCAAAGTCTACTGTGAGCAGTTATCAGGATATTTTCCACAGTGGAGGATACCTTCACCCAACAGTTTCTAGAGTTAATACTATTGTGGAGGATGAAGAAGAACATGAGATGCTGGATTATGTGACGTCTGCAGTCAAAATCTAGAACTGGGTCACTTATGATGTTCCCTCTTTCATCCATGTCTCAAAGTAGTTTGTTTTTGGTTATCTTTTCAAAAAGATTTCACTCTGCCCGAGGTGAAAGTTAACATTGTATGGGCTTATTTGTTTGCTTTGATCATTAAAATCATTAATAAAAGATGTCTTTGATTCTCAAATTGTGTTTTATTTTCTGCTTTTTCTTGGAAAATGGTAATCAGAAAAACCCTTTTTGGAATAAATAATAGCTGTAAATAAATACGCATGATCACATGATATATGTGTCAGTTTCTAAAAAGCAATCATAAATCACATGTGCGGATTAATTAATAAACCTGTTGAATACAATGACCCTGCACCCTCTCCCAACTTTGAATACCCTGTGTTTGGGACATAAGAAGAAGAATATGAGGAGATTCTAGAAGAGGTTTCACGGTTGCTCGAGCGTGAGGAAAATTCCATTCAACCATATAAAGAGCTGTTAGAGACCATCAATTTGGGTTCAGATGAGGAGCCAAACGAAGTCAAAATTGGAGCATTGTTGCATCTTGATGTGAAAAGCAGGTTGACTAAACTATTTAAAGAGTATGTGGACATCTTTGCTTGGTCGTACTAAGATATGCTTGGTCTAGATACTGATATTGTGGAGCATCATTTGCCGTTGAAGCCAGAGTGTCCGCCGGTCAAGCAGAAGTTAAGAAGAACCACCCTGATATGGTAGTAAAAATTAAAGAAGAAGTGTTAAAGCAAATTAATGCCGATTTTCTTGTGACATCACTGTACCATAAATGGATTTCCAATATTGCCCATGTACCAAAGAAAGACAACAAAGTTCGCATGTGTGTTGATTACAGAGATCTAAATAAAGCTAGTCCGAAAGATGATTTTCCATTGCTGCATATTGATATGTTGGTTGACAGTATAACAAAATTCAAAGTATTATTGTTCATGGATGGATTTTCTGGATATAATCAAATCAGAATGGCTCTTAAGGACATGAAAAAACAACATTTATCACACCCAGGGGGACATTATGTTACAGAGGGATGCCCTTCGGGTTAAATAACGTTGGTGCAACGTACCAAAAGGCTATGACAACCCTATTCCATGATTTGATGCACAAATAAATTGAGGTATATTTGGATGATATGATTTCCAAATCACAGACTGAAGGAGGGCATGTAGAAGATTTGTTGAAGTTGTTTCAGCATTTGAGGAAGTATCGTCTCCGCTTGAATCCAAATAAATGCACCTTCGGTGTCCGATCAGGGAAGTTGTTAGGTTTCATTGTGTTGTACCCCAAAATTTGCCCTCTCATTTCTCAAGGGATCATCCTGGACCCATAGGATTGCTTCTGTCAAGTTTCAAGTCTCGGATTACAATTTTCCAAGAAAGTCATTCATAAGGGCAAAATGGTCAAATACACACTGAAAAGTCAAACTTTGACTTTTTTTGGATCAAAATCAAGTTTCAAAAATCATATTTCATAAATACATGAAGTTGGTTTATCAAGAAATCAAAATTCAAAAATTACTTTGAAAATTCAAATTTCTAAACACGGAAAATTTTCTAAGTGTTAAGAAAATATGATAATTACATAACTTTGGGCCAGATTTTCATCATGATGCAAGATGATTCTATCAGAACTTCTGACATGAAAGTTATAGATCTCAATGAGATCTAAAACATTGCTGAACATAACTTCTCCTAGAAATGCTGGGATTTCAAGTTGTAAATCCTTGAAGACACGTCCATGAAGCTAAAACACTTAGTAAATCCTGGGTATTTTTAAGTCAGAATTTAGACAGAACTTTTGGGCCAGTTTTCACACAAGTACAATCAGAATTTGCAAAGTGATTCAAAAGGGATGACAGAACATGTTACAAGCTTTCTAGAGAATTCCTTCAGATAATGCTGGAGCAGGGAGAATCGAAGGTCAGAAGTTTTCTTCGTCCAAAACATGACCCTTCAAATCTCACTCTTCAACATACAAAAGCTCTACTCTTTGATAAGAACATGACCGTTCGATAAGAACATCAAAACGTAAAATCAAATAAACCAAAATATTCTAAATGATGATACAAACACAATGCTATGCTTAAAAGTGAACAACTATGCGTAAAATATAAAATCAAAATCAAGTTTGGATATGCAAACTGTGGGTCTACAAGGAGTGATTCTGGGCTTCTCAAGACGTGCAAATGGTGTTGTTAGCTTCAGGAGATATCCAGGAATGGATTTGTGGCTTTTTGAATTGCTTTAAATCGTCCTCTAAGCTTGAAACCGATCCACACTTTTTCTTCAAAAAATTGAGTTTTGTTTGGGGTTCTCATGATTGCAATCCTTGTCTTTTTGGCTTGTTCTTGCTCAATATATATGCTAGAATGAATTAGGGTAACAAAAACAATTTGAATCTTTGAAGATCATCAAGATTTGATTTGTTTTTTTTCCTTGCATCATATCCTTCTAAATGCCTCCAAATCATGCCAATTTTGATTCAATTTGCCTTGATTTGATTTGGTATGATTAACCCAACTTGAATAGATTTGATTCCTACAAAAAAATCAAATCAAATTCAATCTTTTGTATTTTTTGCCATTTATTTGATTTAATTTGAATTTTAAATAATAAAAAATCAAAATAAAATAAATAATGAAGAAAATAATGTGTGGATGCTGATTTGGGTCATGGACCATGTTTCCAAAAGATACAATCATGAACTGCTAGGCCCATTTGATAAAAAATGTATTTTTGAGCACATTTGACTTTTTGCAAAAGTTTGCAAAAATGGTCAACTTTGACAAGGCATATCTCCTCCAATTTTAAGCCTAGAGAGGTGTTCTTTGACTTTTTAGAAATCTTAGGATGTCCCCTAAACAACCCTTTTGGTTTCATCTCAATTGGGTCCTCCATGTTCATGTAAGAAGCTTTGACCCAAAAGGTGTTTTTGTTGACTTTTCAAAAGGACCTATAATGTAGAAATTCATATCTTTTGATGAGTGCATATTTTTAACTTGTGGGCTGAAGATTAGTTGTAGGGAATTGCATCCTATTCAAAATTATCCTTGGATGGAAAATTTCTAATAAAGAATAAAGAAGTTATGCCAGGTCAAAGTTTGGTTGACTTTTCCTGTGAAACCTTAATTTAGCAACTTTTGGGTTTTGATGAATTTGGGGGAATTCCTTGAGGAATAATGATCAACGCTTGATCAAATGATGGATATCTCTTCAAAATGTTGATGTTTACCAAAAATCTTGAAGTGTGACTGTGTGTGGGCCACAGTTCTCTTTTGACCTAGTACAGTTGATTTTCAGGCATCTGGGCAATTGATTGAGCAAACTTCTTGTGAAAGGCATGAAACTTGACATGGATGATCTTGAGAACATATTGGGACCATGGAAGGAATTTGGGAACCTTGGACTTCAACCATCTTGATGAGGAGTGAAACCCTAGTTTGAAGCTTGTTGCCTTAGGATGGGGATTTGTCTGGTCAATCCTTAGTCGTCCTTGAGCAATTGAGGACCCCTAGAGGCATGTCTTGAGTGAAATGAGAGGGGAATTTTTGGGGTACAACAACTTCCCCTGTTCAATCTTCTTAAACCTGAGGATGTAGATTGGCTGTCTGCCTTTCGTAATCTGAAGGTGGAAGATGATTGAACACTAAAGTGCCCAAAAATTTGCACTCGTCTGAGATGGTGATGGACTGTGTAGGTAGTATCGGGAATGGGCTTAAAGATTAAATTTTGAGGAGATGACGGAAGGTCACCAGAGATGGGCTTAAAGATGCCATCCAGAAGATATGACGGAGAATCGTCGGAGATGGGCTTAAAGATGCCATCTAGAGGATGTTGATTTCCCAAGATATTCCTTTGATTAGAATTCCTGTTCCTGTCATTGAGGAGGAATATGCTGAGGAATGTTGGTCTCTGTCTTGGGAGAAATGGAATTTTACGAACTTCAGTTGTCCGTTACTCTACTGGGGAATCATCTCTTAGTCGAGGAGATGAAAATGAACTGCTATCTGGTCGTGCTCCAGGCCTTACAGTGATTTGCTGAGGATAATAAGACTGACTGCTATCTGGTCATGCTCTAGGTTTTACAGTGACTTACTGGGGAGATGAGATTAAACTCTCTATCTGGTCGTGCTCCAGGATTTGTAATCTCAAAAACTGTTATCTGGTCGTGCTCCAGGCTTCAGAAGGAATTAAGTGGTTATTCGGTCGCATCCGGGTTTCAACTTGAATTTAAGGCATACTAACATCCGGTCGTTTCCAGGCTTCAATAGTAATTGGCCGAGTAAACTGCTATCTGGTCGGATTCTAAGCTTCGCAGTACCTTATACTGTTATCTGGTCGTGCTCCAGGTTTCACAGTGACTTTTACCGTTATCTGGTCGTGCTCCAGACTTCAGCAATTTGGAGAAATCAAGTTATTATCCGGTCAGTTTCCGGGCTTCATAGCTTCTTTAACTGGAATAGAAATCTTAGTATCGATTTGACTGAACCAGAGAAAGGTCTCGAGCTATCTTCAACCAGGAAAGAAATCTTAGCATCGATTTGACTGAACCAGGGGAAGGTCTTGGATTGACTTTGACTGGCATAGAAATCAGGAGAATCTTAGTGGCGATTCGGCTGACCCAGAAGAAAGTCTTAGAACATCTTCAACTAGAATAGAAACCTTAGTGTCGGTTTGACTGAACCAGAGAAAATCTTGAAAAGTGTTGGAATATCTTCAACTGGAATAGAAACCTTGGTGTCGGTTTGACTGAACCAGAGAGAAATTGTGAGAACTTGATTGCATCTTTCCCTGAAAGGTAAAGAGTTAGTCATATGTAATGTCATGATGTATGAAATGTATTGAGTAATGATGTTCTCAAAATAGATGAGATTGTGCTGTATAATATGTATGCACATGCCATGATGTATGGATATGCAATGCTATTGTGATATTCTCTAGCTAGGGAAAATAAATCCTAGACTGTTGCTGGAGAGTATAAGGAGTTGAGTTCTTCGTTTCCGCTGGGGATAGTGACCGAAGATGATTAGTTGGGGATTTACATCCACTTTTCTTGAGAACATTCTGCCGGAGGAGACTCTGTCTGAGAATAATCCTGCGGGGGAATGAATCTGTGGGGAAGAGAGACACTCTGTTGGAAGATTTGATGATTTGGAGAAATAAACTCAGCTGGGGATGAACTTCCATTGCTGGAGATAAGAGCTCTGTTGGAGATTGAGCTTCCGCTGTCAGAGAAATAAACTCTGCTCGGGAGATGGATTTATAAACTACTCATGGTTATAAAACTCGATTGGGGAATGCAGATATCAAATTTTTGAAGGAACCTGCTGGGGAAGGAATTCATGCTTGGGGATACAGTGGTCGGACCTTGGTTGTCTCGGCTCTATGGGGAATATAGGTATCACTGGCTTGTATGTGATAGTGACTTTGCTTCCAACTGTCTCTGCCCCTTGTACCGTGATGGACGGGGTAACTGTCGGTATTTATGTTTTGTACCAGTTTCTTTGAGTTCTTAGTAACCGTCTTTCTGTTTTATATGCAGATATTTGTGAAGAGTAATCATATTCAAATGCATATGTCAAGAATAAGACATTGGACGTTTTTTTGCAAAACAAAACAGAAAACGGAAAAAACAAACACAGAGTTTTGTACTCAAAAGACGCTTTGTATTGATTTGAAATTTGCCTATAACAGGCGCTTTTTACAAGGAGGCTGACGCTCTAGTAAGAGAACGCCGCTGTAAAAAATGGAAATTATTATAGAAATTATGTACGAAAAGAAAACAGCTATGTGTAGTGATCCCATTGGGTTTCAATTCTGCTATTGCCCACATGTCTTCGAGCATCTCATCACTTTGCTGCTTGTTCAAAGCTGACTGAATTGATCGGTACTGTTTGAGCTTGATATCTGATTACTGAGGTTTGATTGCAAGGTGATCCAATGGGATATAGTGATACGCTTTAATCCCTAATTTTTGCCTGGACCGCCCTTTCGGGTTTTCAGTCCACCGGGATACCCTTTTTTGCCCAAGTCGCCCTTTCGGGTTTTCGACTTGCCGGGTGTACATATTTTTTCATTTTTATATCCCTAATTTTTGCCCGAACCCTTTTGGTTCTTCAGGATGCCCTTATTTTTGCATAGGTATGTCAAACTAGCGGGTCTTTATTATGCGTAGTATCTTTTCACTATATCCGCATTGACAGGGTGTGGAAGATTGTCACCATCCATGGTGGTCAGAATCATGGCTCCGCCCGAAAATATGTTATTAATTACAAATGGTCCCTCATAGGTGGGGGCCTATTTTCCCATGGGATCACCTTGCGGCAGTATGATGCGCTTGATTACCAGATCCCCTACTTGATACACTTCTTGTCTGACTTTCTTGTTGAAGGCCTTGATCATCCGTTTCAGATACATTTGACCATGGCAGACAGTAGTAAGTCTTTTCTCGTCGATTAGATTCAGTTGATCAAGTCGGGTCTAGATCTAATCACCTTCTCTCAAACCCGCACCCTTCATAGTCTGTAGAGAAGGGATCTGGACCTCAACAGGTAGGACAACCTCCTGCCATATACCAGAGAATAGGGTGTTGCCCCTATCGACGTACGTGCTGAAGTACAGTACCCGTGAAGAGCAAACGGTAACATCTCGTGCCAGTCTTTATATGTCACCATCATCTTCTGTATGATCTTTTTAATATTCTTATTAGCAGCTTCAACAACCCCATTCATCTTCGGCCGGTAAGGAGAAGAGTTGTGATGCTGAATCTTGAACTGTTTACAGAGTTCAGTGATCATCGAGTTGTTGAGATTAGTACCATTATCCGTGATGATTATCTCAGGGATATCATAATGACAAACCAAGTTATGCTTGATAAACCGTGCTACCACATTCTTGGTAACCGTAGAAGAGGAGGCGGCCTCAACCCACTTCGTGAAGTAATCAATGGACACTAGGATGAAGCGATGCCCGTTGGACGCGGTAGGTATGATCTCTACGATCATGTCAATGCCCCACATTGCAAAGGGCCAGGGAGCTATCAAGATGTTCAAGGGAACTAGAGGTACATGCACCTTATCAGCATAGATTTGGCACTTGTGACAGGTTCGAGAATGCTGATAACAGTCGGCTTCCATAGTGGACCAGTAGTATCCTGCCCGTAGGATCTTCTTTTCCATGGTATGTCCACTGGAATGAGTGCCAAAGGTACCTTCGTGTAGGTCTGCCATGATCCTTCCTGCTTCTCTCTTGTCTACGCACCGCAGTAAGGTAGAGTCATGATTGCACTTATAGAGGATTCCATTGCTGAGGAAGAACTTTGCAGCAAACCTTCTCAGAAATTTATTGTCATTGACAGATGCCCCTTCGGGGTATTCTTGAGCCTCGAGATACCTTTTCACCTCATGAAACCAAGTTTTGTCGGCTACCTCCTCAATATCGATCTCACAGCAGTATGCCGGTTCATCTAACCTCTCAATAGTGATTTGGGGAGCTTCATTGTCCCACCTGACCTTGAACATTGACGACATAGTATCTAGCGCGTCCGCTAACTGATTCTCTTCTCGTGGGAAATGTTCAAAGGTGATCTCTTCAAAATGCGGCATCAGTGTCAGTACATGTTCTCTGTAAGGGATAAGGTTCAGGTGTTTCGTATCCCACTCTCGTTTGATCTAACTTATCACTAAAGTGGAATCCCCGAATACACTCAAGAACTTGATCCTTAGGTCAATAGTAGCTCTAAGACCCATGATACACACTTCATACTCTGCCATGTTGTTGTTACAGTTGAAACATAATCGGGCAGTGAACAGAGTATGTCAGCCCTCTGGAGATATGATTACAATGCCAATGCTGTTACCCAATGTATTTGAGGCTCCATCAAAAAACATAGACCATTGGGATCCTTCCTCAGGTCCTTCATCCGGTCCAGGTTCTTCACAGTCGGTTACTAACATGATGTTCTCATCTGGGAACTCAAAATTCATGGACTGGTAGTCATCCACCGTTTGATGTGCCAAATGATCAGCTAACACACTTCCCTTGATTTCTTTTTAGGTTGTGTATTGGATGTCGTGCTCGGTTAAGATCATTTCCATCTTGCTATTCTTCTGGAGAGAGCGGGCTTCTCGAAAATGTACTTGATCAGATCCATCTTTGATATCAATAAAGTATTGTGGGTCAACATATACTGTCTCAGTCGGTGAGCAGTCCATGCCAAAGCACAACAATTTTTCTCGAGCAGTGAGTATCGTGTTTCACATTCGGTAAACTTTTTTCTAAGGTACTATATTGCATGCTCTTTTTGATCAGAATCGTCATGCTTCCCCAACACACCCCATTTAATTATCTAGCACTGTTAAGTACATTATCAAAGGTGTTCCTTCAGTCGGAGGCATCCGAATAGGAGGTCCTTGGAGGTATTGCTTGATTCTGTCAAAGGCGACATGACATTCGTCATTCCACTTTACCACTTGATCTTTCTTCAGAAGCTTAAAGATCAGCTCACAAGTAGCAGTCAGATGCGAAATGAACTTGGCAATGTAATTTAGGCGTTCCAAGAAACCTCTAACTTCCTTCTCAGCATGGGGAGCCGGCATCTCTTGTATGGCATTCACCTTTGCAGGGTCTACTTGAATAACTTTGTCACTAACGATGAATCCCAAAAGCTTACCAGACCTTACCCTGAAGGTGCACTTGTTCGGATTTAACCTCAGCTTGGACGTCTCCAACCTATCAAACAACTTTTGTAGATGATCAAGATGTTCTTCCTCAGTTTGAGACCTGGCTATCATGTCATCGACGTAAATCTCTATCTCATGGTGAATCATGTCATGGAACAGAGCTACCATAGCTCGATGATAAGTTGCCCCAACATTCTTCAACCCAAACGACATCACCTTGTAGCAGAAAGTGCCCCACTGTGTAACAAAGGTGGCCTTCTCCATGTCTTCAGGTGCCATCTTGATCTGATTGTAGCCAGAGAAACCGTCCATGAAGGAAAAGGCTTTGTGTTGTGCGGTGTTGTCAACCAGAACATCGATGTGGGGAAGCGGGAAGTCATCCTTGGGGCTTGCCCTGTTCAAGTCTCTGTAATCCATACACATTCAACTTTACCATCTTTCTTAGGTATTGGAACCACATTAGCAACCCACTACGGATAGGAGGTGACAACTAAGAACCCTGTGTTGAACTGCTTCATAACCTCTGCTTTAATCTTCTCTGACATCTCAGGGCGCATACGACGAACCTTTTGCTTTACCGGAGGACAGTCTTCTTTAGTCGGCAGACGATGAACCACTATATCCGTGTCTAGTCCCGACATGTCTTCATATGACCAGGTGAAGATTTCAACATACTCATGCAACATCTGTACCAACCGCTGTTTGACACTAAGCTCCAGATTTGCACCTATCTTAACCTTTTTTCTGTCTTCCTCTGCACCCAAGTTCACTGTCTCAACCGGCTCTTCATGAGGCTGTATTGCCCTTTATTCCTGCTGTAATAGTCTAGCAAGTTCTCCGGGTACTTCACAATCTTCCTCCCTTTCGTCCTTGGCTTGGTTGATCGGATTTTCAAAGCCATAATGAGCAGTAGCAGAACTGTTATCAATGGGATCCAGAGTGGATATGGATCTGCATTTGGATACGTGAGTGTGTGACAGAGAGAGCAAAATTTGTATGCAAACGTCCAATGCTTTATTGATGTCATATGAAAATAAAACATGATAACCCACACAAATAGAACCATTGTTTCCCGGGTAAGACACATGGCTATAGAGTTTATATTGTTTTTAAGTTACATATCCGAAAAATAAGAAATATAATTACTTCTGAACAAAAGTAATCAGTACAAAGTGCTTAGCAGTCCAGTTACTGAGTCCGCTGTTGGTAGTCAGGAAGATCCATCTATCAATGTCAGAATCTCCATCACCGTCTTCAAGCGCATTGACCCTAGGATTTATGATGCGTAGGGGAGGTCCTCCAGCCCGAGCATGACGAACATCCCTTTAAGCACATGTAGTGAAGCCCAAACCAGATTTGTCAGACTTGTAATGAATAACCAGGAGCTGACCCCAAATGGTAGACCCACCTTCTTCAACCACTGCTTGTGCATCCTTGAGAGAAGCCATCTTCGAGGGAGATTTGGTGACCTTTGGAGGACTTTCGGTAGTTTCTGCTGTAGCCATAATCTGAGGTACCTCTTCAAAGTTCTGGCAAGGAGTCTCGATGAACTCGCCATCCATTTCCACGTACCTGAAGGAGTTCAAGTGACTGATCATATACTCCTCTTCACCATGCATAATGACAATCTTTCCTCTTACTGGGTACTTCAACATTTGGTGGAGGGTAGAAGTAACAGCCCCAGCCCCATGTATCCAAGAGCGTCCCAACAAGCAAGAATATGATGGTTTGATATCCATTACGTAGAAAGTGGAGTCGAAGGTCTGGGAACCAACTTTGATAGGGACATCCACTTCCCCGTGCACCATCCTCTTCGAACCATCGAAAGCTCTCACTACTATATTGCTAGGCTTCAAAGTCAAGCCTTCGCAGTCCAATCTGTCTAGAGATTTTTTAGGTAGCACATTCAACGAGGAGCCAATATCTACCAAAATATGGGCTAGAGTCATGCCCCTGCATTCAACGGAAACATGAAGAGCATCATTATGCTTCCTTCCCTTTGGTGTCAGATCCGCATCAGAAAAACCCAAACCATTATCAGCAGTCAAACTAGCCACACAATCTTCAAACTGATCAGCAGATGTCTCTTGTGGCACATGAGCCGTCTTCAGAACTTAACCAAAGCCTTCGCATGAGCCTCAGAACATAACAACAAAGCCAACATAGAAATTTTTGATGGGGTCTTCCCCAGCTGCTCGACCATGTTGTAGTCGCTCTTCTTTATTATCTTCAAAATTTCTTCCATTTCTTTTTTGGAAGCTTCTGGTATGGTTACTGAATTGGCCTTTGTCAGGACAGGTTCAATCAGTATGTCTTTTCCTCGAGTCTCAGCCGACTCGCTGATGGTAGGGTCAACAGGAGTGATTACTGGAATTATAGTAGTAGTCTTGGGTGGAACCACAACAAGAATGATCACAGGTCCGGTAACAGTCTTCGGGGGAGAAATTTCAGGGGAGAACACTCTTCCACTTCTTGTTATTTTACTAGTTCCGGCAATATTGACGATGTCAGAATCAGCATTTTCAGCAATCTTGTCTTCAATGGCTAGCATGTCCTGCTTTACGCCGTGGTAATAGACGTCAGCCCTATAGTTCCAAGGAAAAACTTTGTTCGAGGATTATGGGATTGGCCCTGGCATGGTTATGATCAACGAAGTCACCTTCGGAATTGATGTAATCCTGACGGGTCTCTTAGCGGAGGCCATGGGAGGATTTGCGGAAATGGTTATGATAGCAACGTCTTCACAGGAAACAGTCGGAACAAGAGTCTTCTCAAACAGAATCTCTTTGTCATCCATCAGGCGCTGAACACCTATCTTCAACAAAGGGCAACCAGTCGGTAGAAATGAACAAAGGTGGCAACCTTCATCACATCCCGGAAATAAACCGGCCTTCAGCAAATTCCATTTGATAGTCATGAGTGGGGTCACCAATTCTTCCACAGAAGTCACAAACACATATTCTTCAACGACATTATCACCCCGACCATGTTTCGACATAGGAGCATTGATAACATTGGGAGTCTCCGGGGGACCAAATTCAATCTCCTTAGCATCAATCAGATCCTGCACTTTATTCTTCAAATCCCAGCAGTCATTGGTATCATGGCCTGGACTTTCTGAATGGTAAGCACAACGAGCATTCGGTTTATAGTAGGGAGAGGTGGTGTTCATATTCTTCGGAGCTTCCCTCAGAGTAACCAGATTGGACTTCAGCAACTGAGGTAAAACCTGAGACTGCGTCATGTTGATCTGAGTAAACTGTCTAGCTGGTCTTTCTGCTCTTGGATGATTATTTCTTTGCTGAGCAGGTGCAGGTTTGGAATCATAATAGCCCCTAACGCCAGACGGCGCTCGGTTCGATTATGATTCTTTTGGTTATAGACGACACTGACTTCCTTTTTACATGCAAATGGCTTCCTTGCAGCACTAGAAGAGGCATCCTTCTAAATTTTTCCACTTCAGATTCCAGCTTCCACTCTTTCTCCTGTTAAGATCAGTTCAGTAAAACCCGCCGATGAACTTCCAATCAGATGGTTAAAGAATGGCCCAGTCAAAGTTTCCAGAAACATATCCGCGAGCTCCCTATCAGCCAAGGGAGGTTGAACTCTTCCAGCAAAATCTCTCCACTTCTGAGCATAATCCTTGAAACCCTCGTTCGAACCCGTAGACAGATTTTGGAGTTGTGTACGGGTGGGAGCAAGGTCTACATTATACTGATATTGCTTATAAAATGCAACATCAAGGTCTTCCCAGTTAGGAACATTGGCTCTTTCTAGCTGATAGAACCAATCCAGTTGTGTTCTAGATAGACTGTCTTGGAAGAAGTGAACCCATAAGTCTTTGTCAGCAATATGAGGCTGTATCTTCCTCACATAGGAACGTAGATACATTTTAGGACAAGAGACCCCATCATACTTAGCAAATACTGGTGCCTTGAATTTTGGGGGGATGACAACCCCGGAGACCAGACCCAACTCTTCAAAATCCAGCCCATGAACCTTCTGAATTTCCATAGCACTCAGACGCTCTTCTAACTGCTTATACCTTTCATCAGCCGGAGGGTACTGCTCCTCATTATAATCAGTTTCATTGTCAGACTCTTTAGGACTAGGTTCCTCTTCTCTGGCTTCACCCTCTTGATTCTCTCCCTCTTTAGATGAAGAAGTTAAATCAACAACCCGTCTTGGCGGCCCTCTGAACATTATGCTCATATGTGCCACATCGACTGTCCTCTTGGTCTTCTTAACAATCAGAGCCTTCAGCTCTTCCTGTCCTTTGGCCAGAGCCACCATTATTTGCTGGAACTGCGTGTTCTGAGTCTGAAGATCTTTCACAGTTTGTTCAAGAGCCATTGTTGAAATAAACAACGGAGGAGATGAGAAACCTATTGTGAATCCTGTTATGCAATGATATGTATGATATGTATGCAATGTTTTCAAGGGTTCTTAAAGGCTTAAATTTTCTTAAACAAAAAGGAACAAACACGAATTGTATTAGTAAACTTGAATTGTTACAAAGAATGTATTTTGAGAGTACAATTAAGCAAAATAAAACAAAAAGAAGACTAGGTTTCCCATGAGCGCATCCTCTTTGGCGCGATGTAGGCGTTGATATTCCTCTCTTCATGAAGTAGCCTAGTGAGTTCTAAGACCTTCTTCTCGCTGGCGTAGAATTGGGCTTCAAACGTATCCCGCTCCTCTTTAAGCTGATCCCCGGACTTTTGTAACTCTTCGTGACCAGTTGGCATGTCTGGATGAAGAACAAGATGAGGAGTGTCTCCCTTGGCAACTGGTTCCAAAATCATAGGTCGGATAGCGAGATAAGGAATTATAAGAGTTTGAGCGCGGGCTCGTACCCATCTAAGATAAGGCTCGAGAGGTATGGAATTCTTATGCCCAAGTGTCTTGCTGTCAACCCTATGTACCATACTCCAAGCTTGTATGAACCTATTGCGGTAACCTTGAACATCATTCTCATAGTTGAAGGCGATTCCTTGAATAAGTGTATCACAAGGACCATCCCTTCTCGCATAACCAAACTGTCATAATGCTAAGCAAGGGTTATAAGTGATTCCTCGCCTAATGCCTAAGAGAGGGACATTAGGGAATTCACCACAGTGATTGATGATAGTAACATCTTCCGAGAACTGTGAACACCAATGAATGTCTGAATGCGTAAGGGACATCAGTCGATGAGACCATCTTTTACCCTATTCATTCTTCAAAGTAGATCTGGGTAGGTGCGAAATAAACCACCTAGCCAATAGAGGAGTGCAACACTGGAGGGTCCCCCTTCTTTTTAGAGTGCGAGCATGCAGAGAGTGTAGAATATCCCTGAGTAATGTAGGTATCGGATTCCGAGACAGAAAAACCTCGATTAGGCTCACATCTACGAGTTGATCCGCATTAGGGAATAATACCATCCCGTAGACAAGGAGTGCCAAAACCTCTTCAAAAGCTTGTAGATCCAGGGTATCCCAAAAATAGTAAGCCTTCTTAAACAGAAATTTAACCGGAATTCCTTGAACACTCCCTTTGGTTTCCCAATTTGTCACTATGCCGGACCGTTGTAAGGATAGAGCTTTAGCAATTTCTTCAGGTTTGGGATGTCTTTCCGTACCGCTGAAAGGGAGATGATCAAGAATGGGTATCCCTAATAACTGAGAAAATTCCTCCATAGTAGGCACTAACTGGTAATCCAGGAATGTGAAACAGTGATGCAGAGGATCGAAGAACTGAAACAACACTTTCAACATTTCTTCGTCAGGTTTTGCAGTGACCAAGTTGAGCAACCAACCATGCTTTTCAGTGAAAGGAGAGCTTTCGGAAATCCTTACTGCCAAGTCCCTTAATTGGGGAGATACTTTAACTAGGTTAATCTGAATAGTGTTCCTGCGGGCGGATGCCATATCCTACAAAACAGAGCAAAGATGAGCCCTAGAAACCCTTGAAACAGTTAGTATGATATGCTATGGTATGATGTTTATGATGTCATGATAAATCATAGGTATAGAAAACATAGACAAATCACACCAAGTCCTTAGGTTTAAGGCCTTCTTGAGTTTTAAGGTCATACCCTCTTGAAGCTGGATTGGTTAAACCTGTCCTATAAATATGTAATCGGGTTCTAAAGGGATCTCAATATCACCGATATTTCCCTCAAGCCTTGTTCAATCGACGATTGACTCATAATCAAACAAAACTCAGAAGTCAAACATCAAAGAGTGTAGCATCGAGTATCTTTCAACCTTGGGCATACACCAAAGCCGACCATATCGCTACGTCCTACTGGCCAAGTTGTGCAATTAAAGGTTCTAAGGTCTGTTGATGCTTTATGACACCATGCGGAGGCCCCGTACATCTCCCTGATTGACTCAAGGGTTATGGGTACCAACTAAAGTGCCACATAAACGTAGCTACTACTTCAACCGTGTCGGTATACCCCAACACAACTCCCTCATAGTTTATTGCTACTTACCTAAAAGGTGTTTCCCGATCCAGGTGTAGGATGAAATAACCCCAAATAGTTCCCATAAATATAAAGCAAGCAAGACAATCAAGAGAGAGCAATTAAATATGACCTAGATCCTAAGGTTTACCCCACTTTATATTCTATTCCCCAGCAGAGTCGCCAGTTCTGTGATACGGTGGCAGAACCGACTGTTAATATTGGTTTGCGTTTTTTGTTCACAAATGTCGCGGTAAGCAAGAGTGTCCACCGACTTTTATTTTATCCAATCAGGAAAAGGAAAAAGAACAGAAAAAACCTTTTTCGAGATGTTTCTGAGTACGGGGGGTAGATTATAGAAAGGGAAGGTGTTAGCACCCTTTCTATCCATGGTTTTCCACGGGCTCTTAGGTACTTGCTTATTTTGAAAACTTCTTGTGTGTGCTTGTTTTGAAAAGTTTTGTTTTACTTTGTTTTAACCCTTGTTTCTGTCCTCAAGAGTGTTACGAAGTTGTTTTTGAAAATTGTTTTGAAAAGTCTTGGTGTGAAAAAGTTTTTGTTTGTTTGAGCAAGTACCTAGGAACTAATCTACCTACTCTAAAAAAGTCTGTTCATTTTCCTTTTAGATAATGATATCCCATTATTGAGAAATAGGTAGCGTCGTCGTTGGAGTTCTTTAGGGACATTCGAAGGGACAAATACGATCACAAAAGCAATGTTGGGAAATGTTAGTAATCATCCTAAAGCCTTAAAGATCTTTTTCCGAGGCAACATCCGAATGGGTCATTTTAGATATTTCGGGGCTCGAGGACAACCACTAACAAACCCTATACTTCATGACTGTTTACCGAAGGCAACCGGAGTGGAGTAAACTCTAGGAGTGAGCATGTGCGAGTGTAATTTTCAGTTAATTTATCTTTGCACATTTAAGGTTTTCTACCATATTAGTTTTCAGTTTGACTTTCCATACAATCCTATTAACATTTAGGCAGTTTATAGTTTGCGAAAATTAAAGCGAGAAAGTTAAAAGTCCTAGCTATTACAAGGCTTTTGCAGATACATAATTATTTTGGACTGAAAATAAAGATGCAAAATTTAAAACCCTAATTACTATTACAAACTCGGAGCAGTTACAATAATAATAAAAAAGGAATTAAAAATGCGCGCAACGAATTAAATGCAAGGATGAATTAAGAATCCTAAAACTCTAATTGAAAAATATTTAGGTTATTTTTTGAATTTTTTTTATGAATAACCATGTATTAAAATTTTTTTTCGCAAATAACCGCGTTTCGGAAAAAATTACACAAATAACCATGTTTCAGATGACTCCCCAAAGGAGGAGCCATCTGAATTGGCGCATGCACCCATTTTTTAAGGGGAGGCGCCATCTCACTTGGCGCCTATGTGCTTAGGGCATGCCCTAAGCCAAGTGAGATGGCGCCTAGGTGTTATTTTAGGGAAAAATGTGATTTTTTTTGTCCGGTGCGTTGCGTGTTGGATACAGGATCAACAAAATGGATTTTTTATTAAAAAAATAAATAATTACATGCAACTGTATTACATTAAAATAACAGATGAAAAAAACAGATAAAAAAAAACGGATAAAAAAATACAGGAAAAAAAACCCAGATAAATCAGTGATCCCCCGGAACCCGGTAATGACCCCCGGTTCCGCATCCCCGTCCTCGTATTTCTCGTGCTGGGTGTCGTCGTGTTTCCTACTGCGGCAGGGTCGATGGCCCAACGAAGTCAATGCGGTCCGGATCCATAAAATTAGTCAGATCTCTATATCTAGAAGATCCACTTTGGTAGAGTCGGTTACCCATACGCTCAAAGTTTGGTCGTGTTGGCGGTGGATGGGGTTCCATAGTGGGTCTGTAGCATTGATCGTCTGAGTACGGTGGGTAGAAAGGAAATGGATCTTGGGGTGTTTGGTATTGAGGATGTTGGGTGGTTTGGTGATATTGTGGTTGGTGGTAGGCTGGGTCGGTTTGTTCGTAATCTTCCGACACTCCCATATCAGGGCTAAGGCTGGATGTTGAGGGGCCCATATTGGGATATACAGAAGACTGAAATTGTGTGTGGGGTATGCGGGTGTGCTGGTATTGTGATTGGTATTGTGTTTGGGTGTGAGGAATATCGGGGTATTGGTAGTGTGGTGGTGATTGTGGTTGGTTGTGTGGCATTTGAGTGTAATTGTGTTGTGGTGGGGACTGTGGTTGGGTGTTTGTGGGTCAGTTTCTTCTTGGGGGTTGGTGGGAGGTTGATGGGTTTTGGGTTTGTTGTTGGGGAAATGAGGGTTGTGCCCATTGTGTGCGTGGGTCAACCAAGTACCTTGGATGAGACACGTGCATTTCAGGGTTACTAACCGACCTGTACCAAGAGAAATATTTATCCGTGTGTCGCATATTACCTTGATTAAGGAAAACCGAGAATTGCAAGACATAGCAGTGACGCCTCTGCCACATCTTACACCATTCTAGAGCGAAATCTTTCCAGTTGGTAAGACCCCACTGGGCGTCGACCCTTTTAAGATGCCATGGGGACAAACAAGTTGGATCACTTGGTATCTCTTGATGCATTCCGAACTGCATCTTCACACAGTCGCTGTGGTGCATCTCCACAATGTTGAACCGAATGATTGCAGTCTTCGCGGTCCAAGTTGCTGCATCCTCCAGGTTTGGATCATGGCCCAAACCCAAATATGGTCTCCAGGCGAACTGCGATAAAATTTATATCAGGTTAATGCAAAAGTAATGTATAAATAATTTAAATGAAGAAAAGTTAAAAGCTACGACGTACGTCATCCGGGCCTAAGTGATCCAACAGATTGCGGTATAGTGCGACATTGAATCTTGGATTCTTGCCGTAATCCATACCCCTCACGCAATACCTAAAGGAAATGAAAAACATTTTATTCTTAGCATATATTTGGGGAAGAGATGAATAGTAATAAATGATATAACTTGATGACTTACTTTGTTGCGTACGGGAAACCGAAAGTGTTGTTGTTGACGGGGTTTAAGGACTCCATCCTCCACCAACTCCAAGCTTGTAGTAAAAAAGCGCACCCATAAAATGTACATTTTTCCTTGACTTCATTTTTGCACAAGGAACTGTATAGGTGGGCTAAAACTGCAGAACCCCAACTATATTTTCTTGTTTTTTCAAAATTTCTTAGTAAATGTAAATACATAAAATTTACACTATTTCACGTACTTTTGGGAAATAAAAAGGTACCAAATAGTATCATAAGATAAGTTCTGGCTTTTACTACCCTGTCATTCTCGGAGGAATTTTCGTTTAATTCCAAACTTGCATAATGACTTTTCAGCTCAGTGAGTAGTATTCCATGACCTCTCGCACCACCACCTTCTACCAGATCCCTGCCCAACAGTTCTTCACACTGAGAGTTGGGTTGTTGAACCGACCTGTTCACGGCCTTATCGTCAACAGGGAGACCTAGTAGCATGTACACATCCTCTAGCGTGATGGTACATTCACCTATTGGTAGGTGAAATGTATGGGTCTCTGGTCTCCACCTTTCCAACATTGCAAGAATGAACTTCGAGTCAATGGTGTAGTTGGAGATCTTTATGACATGTCCAAAACCTGCGTATTCCAGATATGGTACGATAAATGGGTCGGGAGCCAGGTAGTTGTGAGAACGGATTCTGGATCTTTTTGTGTCCTGAGTTCATAATGTAACATGTGTAAGATTAAGCAAGACGAACAACGCATTATCTAAAGTATGAAAAATGTATAACCAAAATAGAAACTTACAAATGCGGCAATGTTTTCCCTTGTGCCTCTGTGAGTATCGCCCATTGTTAGAAGAGCCATTGTTTAAAATGCTTGAGATTATGAAAGACTTAGGAAGAGATAGAGAGTATGAAAGACTTAGAAAGTGTAAGAGATTATGAAAGATTTCGTAGCAGAGAATGAGACTTGTGTGGGTGTGAGAGATGTATGATATGGTATGTATTTATAGGCAACAAAATTTCATATAGTGGTTGCTGGTGCTTGCATGCATGCGAAGTGTCACTCTTGCAGGCTAGGTGGCAGCCTAGGGGGTTACATATATGCATGCATGCATGTACAAAAAATGAAAGGTGTCACTCTTGCAGGCTAGGTGGAAGCCTAAGGATGTATCACGATTGGACAGTAAGGGAGGCGCCATTGGACTTGGCGAAAGAGTACAAAAATGAATGGTGTCGCCATCCCAATTGGCGAATAAGAGGTGTCCTTTGTTGCAGGCTAGGCTCAGGCTACGTGACAGCCTTTGGGATGCCTTGCCTGAATGCATGTAACCCCATTGGAGGTGATGGGAGGAGACTTACAACATACAGTATAGGTGCATAGTAGGCGCATGCTAGGTGGCAACCTAGGGGGTTACACATCTGCATGCATGTATCACGATTGGACAGTAAGGGAGGCGCCATTGGACTTGGCGAAAGAGTACAAAAATGAATGGTGTCGCCATCCCAATTGGCGAATAAGAGGTGTCCTTTGTTGCAGGCTAGGCTCAGGCTACGTGACAGCCTTTGGGATGCCCTGCATGTAACACTATTGGCAGCCTTGGGGGTTGCATCCTTACTTAATTGAAATTTTTAGTCTTACGTTTATCATAACATTGATTCACTTAATCTGTCAAATCTTCCAACCTTCAAACGTTCTTACAATCAAACCTTCAAACCTTCAAACCTTAAAACAATCAAACATATAAACTTTCGAATAACTCATAAAGTTCAAACATTCCAACCTTCAAACCTTCATACAATCAATAAACTTCAAACATTCCAACCTTCGAATCACTCATAAAATTCAAACATTCCAACCTTCAAACAATTCTACGCAATGGCCTCTGCACCACAATTTGTCTTCAAAGAACATTTCAACGGTGAGACATACATTTGTCCCACCGCTGGGTTTTTGTTTAGATACATAGACAACGTCCGATTTCTCTTAAACGGGAAAGCCAATTTCTCGTACTTCAAAAAACGATTGGAGGTCAAACTTGAACGAGGCCCGGTGTCCCATATATTTTATCAGAATCCAGTTTTTTTGGAAACAACTAAGTAATTTTTTATAAGGTTGAAGTTCAAGATGACGAGGATCTCCAGAATATGTTTTCCAGCCATGTCTATTCTGGGTACGACTCTATTGAGTTGTACGTTATGCTGCGAGAGCCTCAGGTGACACAAGAGGTTGATCCTTTGGAGAATGAACAAGCTGAGGTAGATGCAGTTAATGATGAAGAAGAAGATGACGAGTTGGAGTTTGATGAACTTGTGAATGATGATGGCATCCCTAGTATTCCTGCAAATGAAATCTACACACCACCTCCGCACATGACAAACTTCAACATGGGCGAAGATGAACCTTCTACTGACTTATTTTTCAATCCGTATATGTAGTCGGATGAAAATTTAAGAGAGAAGGACAAGTTTTGTAACAGAGAGGAATGCATCAGGGCCATTAAAAAATTCCACATGCTTAACTCGGTTGATTTTAAGGTGGACCGTGTCAACCCGGAAAGGTACAAGATCAAGTGTGTCCACCCTGACTGTATGTTCAAGCTGACCGCATCAAACAGATTAAGGGGTGACTGCTGGGTCATAGGTTCCATGACTACCCACACTTGTGTAAGTTCCACTCAATCACAGGACCACCGAAAATCCAACTACGATCTCATCTGTCAAGAAATCCTACCCCTGGTCAGCAACGACCCATCTTTGAAGGTGAAAACAATCATCTCCCATATCACCATGGTTTTTAACTACACTCCGTCTTACCGTAAGGCGTGGTTAGCAAAAACTAAGGCGATTGAAAGGGTGTACGGAAACTGGGAGGAGTCATACCAAGAACTTCCTCGCTACCTGAATGCACTCAAGACATATTCTCCAGGTAGTGTTTACGTTCTGGAAACAGTGCCAGCATACGCCCAAGATGGTAGTCTACTAAATGGCAACAGAATATTCAGTCGCGTGTTTTGGGCATTTCAACCATGCATCACAGGGTTTGCATCATGCAAACCAATTATACAAATTGATGGGACTTGGTTGTATGGGAAGTACAAAGGCACGCTACTGATGGCAGTTGCACAAGATGGCAACAACAACATTTTCCCCATTGCCTTTGCCCTTGTCGAGGGGGAGACCGGTGGTGCTTGGAGCTTTTTCTTGAAAAATCTGTGGACACACGTGGCTCCTCAACCAGATCTCTGTTTGATCTCGGACAGACATGCCTCCATTGAAAGTGCCTACAATAATCCTGCAAACGGTTGGCATGACCCTCCTTCTACGCCTGTCTATTGCGTTAGGCATATCGTCCAGAATTTCTCGAGGGAGATCAAGGACAAAACATTGAGGAAAGCGGTTATGAATGCGGGATATGCATTGACACAACCCACATTCAAATATTACCGCAACGAGATTCGTTTGTCAAATCCGGAAGCCGGTAGGTGGATCGACAATATTCCGATGGAAAAATGGACTAGGTCATACGACAATGGCCAAAGATGGGGGCATATGACAATGAATCTTATTGAATCAATGAATGGGGTATTCAAAGGCATACGAAACCTCCCAATCACTGCCTTGGTAAAATCTACGTATTTTAGGATGGCTGCGTTATTTGCCAAAAGAGGTGAAATGTGGAATGCGGTGTTGCAATCTGGACAACTATGGAGTGAAAGCTGCATGAAATACATTAAGGCTGAAAGTGTTAAAGCCAACACTCATATGGTTAAACGGTTTGACCGACACAGCCACAACTTCATTGTGAAAGAGACAATCGACCACAATGAAGGTCTGCCAAGACAAGAATATAGGGTCATGCTACCTTCTCAATGGTACGATTGTGGCAGGTTTCAAGCATTTCGTATGCCTTGCTCTCATGTCATTGCCGCTTGTGCTCATACCCATCAAGACGCGCTGCAACTTCTGTCAAACATTTACAAATCTGAAACGTTGCTCAACATTTACAATAACAACTTTCCTTTGGTAGCAAAACCAGATTATTGGCCTGCATACGATGGCGAAATAGTGTGGCACAATGACCAAATGCGAAGGAACAAGAAGGGTCGTCCCAAAAGTAAGCGCATCACAACAGAAATGGACGATCTTGACAGGTTGGAAAGAAAGTGTGGTTTTTGCCGTCAGGTCGGACACAATCGCAAAAACTGTCCGAATCGGGCGTCTGCCTCGACCACATAAAAATTGTAATACATAAAATCTTTCCTTAATTGTGTTATAAACATTTGGGTTTTCCGTTAACAGATTTTGCTACAATTAATAAAACGCGTACAAGAATAATTAACGATATTCCATCTACGAAATTACAACTGTTAACACAATTTCATCTGACCCATGCATCATCAACATTACATCGGTGTCTGTTTTGACTTCCTCCAACCACACATTAGGTCTTCCTGTCGCATGTGAGGTTGTTGTTCATTTTTGCTGGATCCTTCGAATTTTTTCCCCCTCCGCAATGTCTCTATCTAGCCATCGCATCAACTCCCGCTTCAGACGCTCCATGGAGTGAATGTGCCAGAATTTCATTTTCATCGCAGGTTTCATGGCGGAGAAGATAACGTAACCATCTCTGCTAAAAATCATAGGCGACGTCATGACGCAAATAACAGAGTACAAAATAAAAATACAGTGAGAGAAAGTGTGAGAAATTTCGGAGAAACGAACGAATTATTTATAAAACAACATTTTACCCTAGTTTTGCCCTAGGAGCCAAGTGAGATGGCGCCTCCTCTCACTTTTAAGGAGCATGCGCCATCTCACTTGGCTAAAAGCCAAGGGAGGCGCCAAGTGAGATGGCACCTAGGGAAAAATTGTAGGTGCATGCGTCAATTCAGATGGCTCCTCCTTTGGGGAGTCATCTGAAACATGGTTATTTGCGTAATTTTTTCCGAAACCCGGTTATTTGCGAAATATTATTTTAATACATGGTTATTGTAAAAAAAATTCTTATTTTTGAGAAAAGATTAAATTATGTACAAATTAACCCTAATTTCTAACTGTTTTAAATTAAGAAAAAAAGGAATTAAATTGGCCTAAATTAAATTAATCTAATTAATTAAGGAAATAAAATATTTTTATGAAAATAAATGATTTTTAATGTTTTAATGATTTTTTGATTAAATAAAAAAAAGATGATTTTTGTGTTATTTGTAAAAAGAAAATAATTAATGAAATAATTAAAAAAGAAAATAAAGAGAAAAGAATTAAAGAATTGGGCCTGTATTGTAAGCTGAATGGGGGGTGTGATGTTGAATCTGTAAGGCCCAATAGCTGGCCAGCCCAGTCAACACGCTCGATTCTGTGTTGGCCCAGCTTGGAGATGTACCATAGAGACGCATCATGAGGCGCTGGATTGGTGATGGTGATGATCCAATGGCTGGATGGCTGGAGTGTATGGTGAGCGTTTGGAAGCGTGGAGCATGGAACCTACGTGTAAATGTTAAGAAAATAGAGAAAATGCTGGGACCTGGGATCGAACCCAGGTCCTCCCACTCACACATACGCGCGCTTAACCAACTGAGCTACATGTCTTATTTGTCAATATAATAACAACAATATATATTATATAAAACAAAAATAGATAAAACAGAAAAAACAAAAAGCACGCATTTTATTCAAACAGGCCAATGGTGGTCAGCCACGTTAGCTTCTTCTTCCCATGTTCGTCGTTTTAAGTATGGTACCTTTACCTACGGACATCTTCCATGGCTATAGCACTGCAAGTTTCAAAAATTCATAGCAAGCATGATAAATCAATTCTAAGCACATGGATCAACTCGTCTTGATGCCACGAGCATCATGGTACCCTTTTCTTGAGCCAATTTAACCCGTGCAAGGAAACCCTAAAACGGCCAAACAAACCCTAGCCATGGCATTCATCAATATATGCATCAAAACGCAAAATTAAATAAACTAAAACATTCCAAATGATGATACAAACACAATGCTATGCTTAAAAGTGAACAACTATGCATAAACTATAAAATCAAAATCAAGTTTGGATATGCAAACCGTGGGTCTACAGGGAGTGATTCTGGGCTTCTCAGGATGTGTAAATGGTGTTGTTAGCTTCAGGAGATATCCAAGAAATGATTTGTGGCTTTGGATTGATTTGAATCATCCTCTAAGCTTGAAACCGATCCATACTTTTTCTTCAAAAACTTGAGTTTTATTTCGGGTTCTCACGACTGCAATCCTTGTCTTTTTGGCTTGTTCTTGCTCAATATATATATGCTAGAATGAATTAGGGTAACAAAAACAATTTGAATCTTTGAAGATCATCAGGATTTGATTTATTTTTTTCCTTGCATCATATCTTTATAAATGCCTCCAAATCATGCCAATTTTGATTCAATTTGCCTTGATTTGATTTGGTCTGATTAACCCAACTTGAATAGATTTGACTCCTACAAAAAAATCAAATCAAATTCAACCTTTTGTATTTTTTGCCATTTATTTGATTTAATTTGAATTTTAAATAATAAAAAATCAAAATCAAAATAAATAATGAAGCAAATAATGTGTGGATGCTGATTTGGGTCGTGGACCATGTTTCTAACAAGATACAATCATGAAATGCTAGGCCCATTTGACAAAAAATATATTTTTGAGCACATTTGACTTTTGGCAATTTTACAAAAATGGTCAAATTTGACAAGGCATATATCCTCCAATTTTAACCCTAGAGAGGTGTTCTTAGACTTTTTAGAAAGCTTAGGATGTCCCCTAAACCACCCTTTTTGTTTCATCTCAATTGGGTCTTCCATGTTCATTTAAGAAGCTTTGACCCAAAAGGTATTTTTGTTGACTTTTCAAAAGGACCTATAATGTAGAAATTCATATCTTTTGATGAGTGCATATTTTGAACTTGTGGGATGAATATGAGTTGTAGGGAATTGCGTCCTATTCAAAATGAGCCTTGGATGGAAAATTTCTGATAAAGTATGAAGAAGTTATGCCTAGTCAAAGTTGGTTGACTTTTCTTGTGAAACCCTAATTTAGCAACTTTTGGATTTTGATGAATTTGGGTGTATTCTTTGAGGAATCATGATCAAACCTTGATAAAATGATGGATATCTCTTCAAAATGTTGATTTTGACCAAAAGTCTTAAAGTTTGACTGTATGTGGGCCACAATTGACTTTTGACCTAGTACAGTTGATTTTCAGGCATCTGGGCAATTGACTGAGCAAACTTCTTGTGCAAGGCATGAAACTTGACATGGATGATCTTGAGAACATATTGGGACCATGGAAGTAATTTGGGACCCTTGTACTTCAACCATCTTGATGAGGAGTGAAACCCTAGTTTGAAGCTTGTTTCCTTAGGAGGAGGATTTGTATGGTCAATCCATAGTCATCCTTGAGCAATTGAGGACCTCTAGAGGCATGTCTTGAGTGAAATGAGAGGGAAAATTTTAGGGTACAACAGCATGCACAAGGAAGGGGTTTCTCTCACGTTAGCACCCACAAAGCAATGATTCCCTTTAACTTTGCTTCAAATACACCTACATGTTGGATTCGAATCCACCTTCAGGTTTGCTTCGAATCACCTTCATATCACCTTTGAATCCATCTGCAAACCCTTCAATACGCCTAGCTTCTGCACTATGGCACACAATTTGGTGGCCCATTCGAAGGACTTGCCATGGTTGAACATTTAGTTTTGTCTGCTTTTGAGTTTGGACCTAAGTGGTCAAAGTAGAAGGACTCAAAGTGGCATATTAAGCTGAAGAGGGCCCATTCGAAGAATACATGTTTGGCCCATTCGAAGAATAAATGTTTTGCCCATTCGAAGAATACATGTTGGGTCCATTCGAAGAACACATAATTGGTGGGAACGAATGTTTTTTTTAGTCTGGTCAAAAGTTGTGGAAGGATGGAGGATTCGATTCAAAAGATCAAGTTGAACATTAGACCCATAGGCTAGGTTACATGTTTCTGCTTTTCAGACCTCAAACCTATGACTCACTCTATATTTAATTGTTTATACAATTAAATTAGGCTTTTACCCATTTATTGTCCAAGATAACTTTCCCTTTAAAAGTCTTTCTTGAGCCTTGCGCCTGTTTTCCTTCCGCAGAGAGCAATCCATCTAAACCATTAATCTTGCTATCTCATTTTGGGATCATGACACAAGTGGACATTTGCTTTCCAACTAAGCCTTATTTTATTATTTTTACTCCCAAACTTCCCAAAACCTTTCTCTATAAATAGAGAGATCCTTTGCAAAGATGAGGAGGCCGGTTTTTCTTGTTGGGCTAGAGGGGAACGAATCTTCAAATTTCTCAAACACCATAAAGTTCTCAAACATTTAAACACTTGTGAAAACACAAACCAAGAATCCAAATACTTGTCTTTTCGAATCTGAAACATCCTTACATCTTGCTATCCTTCGAATCCAACAAGAAATACATTTCACTTGTTTTTCTCTTTTGAATCCAGTGTCAAAGGCCTAACCCTTGGTATCTCCCTTAGAATCCAGAAGCGTTCAAGGTAACCACTTCAAGGTCCAACATACACTCCAGCCTCCAGCAAGGTAAGTCATTCTTAACCTTGGACCCTTCGTTTCCAGCATAATATGTAAATAAAATTCCTTTTCGTTTCAAACATATACATAGCATTTATTCCCCTTTCATTTACACCCTGATAGTTTGTTTTTATTGCCTTTCCTTTTGGCTTTGATTCTTTGGTTTCTTGAAAATGTTCAAAGAACTAATCTGGCCTTAATGCAGTGCTAGCATGGCCTTAGGCCATGTTTCTATTTAACATCTCAAACAAAGGAACACAGGAAATAGGAAGTAGGGAACGAAGCCTTTAGCTTCCACACTAATATCCAGGTCAAACAAAAGAGACATCCAGAAGGCACACCATGCTAATTTCCAGGCCCAGACGAAAGGTACGCCTACACTGACTCCATGCCCAGTCAAAGGAGGCAGAAAGGCAGATTGCATCTCACACTTATTCCATGCCCATTCGAAAGGCTCAACATGCTAGCCTCTAGGCCCCAACCGAAAGTCATTCCTTCACCCTTTTCAGGCCAAATCGAAGAGAGCCAGAAAGTGCAGAATCGAAGGGTTTTCTGCCTAAATCGAAAAGACCTTTTGCTTGCTTTTATTTTTATTCTTGCATTTATATTTTCATGCAATTCAATATGGTTGTAAAAGTGTAGGATTTTATCTTTCTGGATTTTATTACTTTTATATGTTTGCTAGTAAAATAGGGTATGTATGGCAAGATAACAAAATTTACAAATAGACAACCCCCAATCAAAGACTAAATGCATGCAAATCAAACACACTATTTACACATGCACCCTTAGGGTAATCCCACTTGTTGCCTCAGAAAAAATACTCATGTTCCTCGAATATGGGCGTTTTAGCAAAGACCATCGATAAAAGATCGTAGTCCCTCGACGACCCTCAATGTTTCCTTCGATAAATGATCTAGTCCCTAAAGGACATTGCTAAAACGCCCTATAGGTTGCCTTCTATGACTATACAAATGTCCCACGCTCGTCCCATCGTATCCAACGATGGAGCTTCTTACCAAGTCAATGGTAAGATAGCAACATCTAAAGGAGGAGGAAAAGAATATTTAAGACCTTTTGAGTAGGTAGGTTGGCTGCTCGCTTGCTCACAACAAAAACATTTTATACACCAACACTTTCATTTTTGAAACATTTTCAAAATACAAACACTTTGTATGCGTTCTTATAGAAACGAGAGCCATTACAAAGACACCTTTTCAAAATCACTTTCAAAAACACACTTCACAAACACTTATTTGAACTATTTTCCAAAACAACACTTTGTACGCGTTCTTATAGAAACGAGAACCATTACAAAGACGTTTTCAAAATACTTTCAAAACCCACACCACAAGCACATTTTCAAACAAAGGCAATTGATCTAGCAAGCAACTAAGATCCCGTAGATAACTACAGATGAAAAGGGTGCCAACACCTTCCCTTTTCATAACCTACCCCTCGAACTCAAGAAATAATCTTGAAAGGTATTTCCTCTTCTTTTCAACCTTTCCTTATTGGATAAAATAAAATTTGGTGGCGACTCTTGTTATCCGCAACAATTGCGATAAAACGAAAAACACCCAAGTCAGTTCTCCCACCGTATTACAGAACTGGCGACTCTGCTGGGGAAAACTTAAAAGTGGGGTTACCTTAGGGATAGATCACCTTTACTTGCTTTTATTTGTTTGACTTTTTTGCTTTATATTATGGTTCCTTGTTTGGGCTTGTTTTGATCCTCTACCCGGATCTGGGGCACCTTTTTAGGTAAGTATCAATAGATTGTGGAAATTGTACAGTGTAGACCGATATAGTTGAAGCAATGGCTATGTTAGTGTTACGCATTTGTTGTTATCGATATCCCTTGTGTTGAATCAAGGAGAACACGGGGCCGCTGAGCGGCGCCATTAAGCACTATCTGACCTTAGAACCTTAATTGAACAACTTGGCTATTAGGAAGTAGTGAGATAGCCGGTTTCGGTGGAAAGGTGAAAATTGGTTGATACTCGATACTACACTCATTGAGATCAGACTTTTGGGATATCTCGGCCACAAGAAAAGATTGATTGTGCTGAGATAATGCCTAAAATAAAGTTCAGTGATATTGAGACCCCCTAGAACATGTTGAGCCAACTAAACTTCAAGAGGGTACTTACCTACGAACTCCATGCAAGCCTAAACCTAAGGACTTGTCTGCTTTGTATGTATATGACTATTTGTACATAACAACTTGCTTGCTTTGAATACTTGTACATAACATCATAACATCATACCATAACATTTTCAATAACCATTTCAAGGATCTCAAGGGCCTATGATGCAGGGTCATGAGAACCAGATGCCTATCAAGGGGCAAGAGGATTTATTTTCCTCTAACCAAACGCTGTCAAAGATCAAAGCAAAATCAAGGGCTATGACCCACTTAACATGGTGAGCTTAATTCTCGTGGAAGGACATCCACTGATACGAAGTTCTCCAATCAAAGTTGTTGATCAAAATTCAACTTCTAACATCTTCTTGTGTTTACCCCGCAAGATCCTTGAAAACATGCATCCACTTACCATGCATCATATCATGACAGGTTTCTCCCGCACAAATCTACTTATCTTCCTAACTGTTTATTTCAGTAAGCCGGATAGGTAACAGACGGTGAAGGATCTCCAAGCACAAAATGCTCAATTCCAACAAATGTTCTTGGCTCTGGTTAAGGGGCATGAAGATCTGAAAACACTCTTCACCAAAGAGAGCAAGAAGAAGACTAAGAAAAAGGCTGTCATCCCCAACGTGAGAAGAAGGTCCAAGGGGCATGCCCAACTAGATCAAAAAGAAGATGCTTCTTATGAAGAAGAAGACAGTAAAGAATAGGAATCTAGAAGCATTAGATCTAAAATAAATACTGATGACGAAGACTATTATGAGGAGCAGTATCTACTGTTGGATGAAAAATACAAACAACTTGAAGACAGACTAAAAGTTGTGGAGATCCAAGTTGTGCCTGGCTTGGACTTGGGAGACATCGGTTGAAGGGTGATAAACACTTATAGGGGGGAGGGGTTGAATAAGTTTTTCCTTTTTCTTGCACAATACTAATGGAAGGACACATGTATTTTTATCCTGGTTCGTTTGAAATTCAAACTACTCCAGTCCACCTGCCAAGGTGATTTCGCCTCTCTCAACGAGTACTTAATCCACTATAATCAAACTGATTATAAATGCACAACCAAACTTGTGTGACTAACAATACAATTCACAAGCCAACTACAGGTGACTAACACCTCTAAGACTCAAACTAGTCCTAGCCCTCTTGAGAAATCTTGACCCAACTGGTCTCTCAAGGAACTCTTACAAAATTATCTCTTAATAGTAGTGAAACAAATTTGCTTCTAAAAAGCTTTATCACAAACTGTGACTTATCACTAAGATTGTTTCCCAATACTTAATATCTACACACTATACAAAATTAGTTTACAAGTATGAAAATAATGAGCGTAAGTATCTTTCACGTAAGTCAGTAACCTTTCTTTGAAACAAAAGGTCTTCTATATATAGCTTCCAATTCTCGACCGTTAATGCCTTGATGATAGAGCATGCATTTAATGAAGCGTGTTTGCGTGTAGGATTGGTCTTTACGTTTCCAATGCTCGTGCGCGTAGTACACTTGAGTGCGTTAGCCGTCTTAGCATTTAATAACCAACGGTACTGTCAGAGCTTGTCTCTGGAAGTTGAAGAGTTTGCTTGCAGCGTTGCCATTTCTATATGTTTTGCCTTAATATGTAGGATGGAATTTTTTGAAAGACAGATAGCAGAGGTATTATCACAGAAGATATGAATCTTACTTTCATATAGATGATAATCTTCTAACTGGCTCTTCATCCAAATCATTTGAGTACTACATCCAGCAGCAGATATATATTCAGCTTCAGTGGTTGATAGTGCAATAATAGCTTGTTTCTTGCTGTACCGTGAGATAACTTTATCACCCAGAAACTGACAACTTCCAGAGGTGCTTTTGTGTTCTATTCTATCTCCAGCAAAGTCAGGATCACAATAACCTACTAGTTTAAAATCTTTGGATCTTCTATAACACAGTCCAAGGTTAGTAGTACCTTTCAGATACCTCGGAATTTGCTTAATAACAGTTAAGTGAGAATCTCTAAGATCTGATTGGAATCTTGCACATAAGCATACACTGAATAAAATATCTGGTCTAGATGCAGTCAGATAGAGAAGATATCCAATCATACCTCTGTAGAGTTTCTGATCTACCTTCTTACTTACCTCATCTTTTCCCAGAATGCATGTAGGATGCATTGGGGTCTTTGCTTCTTTACTTTCTGATAGCTGGAATTTCTTCAGAAGTTCTTTGACATACTTTGTCTGATGTATGTAAGTACCTTCTGGAGTCTGATTTATTTGAATTCCCAGAAAGAATTTTAGTTCTCCCATCATGCTCATCTCAAATTCTGCCTGCATAGACTCAGCAAATTCTCTTCCAAGTGAGACATTAGAAGTTCCAAAAATAATATCATCAACATATATTTGACAGATTAAAATGTCATTTTTAAATGTTTTTATGAATAAAGTTGTATCCACTTTGCCTCTGGTAAAATTCTTTTCTAAAAGAAAATTACTCAGACGTTTATACCAAGCTATGGGAGCTTGTTTCAGACCGTACAAAGAATTTTTCAGTTTAAAAACATGTTCTGGAAATTTTGAGTCATCAAAACCCGGAGGTTGGTGGACATAAACTTCTTCTTCAATTTAACCATTTAAGAAAGCACTTTTAACATCCATTTGATATAATGAGATGTTGTGTTGAAACACAAAAGAAATTAACAATCTAATTGATTCTAACCCGGCGATTGGGGAAAAGGTTTCATTATAATCAATTCCTTCTTGTTGACTATAACCCTGAGCAACCAGCCGTGCCTTATTTCTGACAACCTCTCCTTGATCATTTGACTTGTTTCTGAAGACCCATTTAGTTCCTATGATATTGAATCCTTTAGGTTTTGGAACTAGGTCCCACACATCATTTTTGGAAAATTGATTTAATTCTTCTTGCATAGCTAGGATCCAATCATTGTCTTGCAGAGCTTACTCTATTGAAGTTGGCTCAATCAGAGAGACCAACCCAAACAGTGATTCTTCATTGTTTCTGAAGGAGGATCTTGTTCTGATGGGATCTTCTTTCTTTCCTATAATCACATTTTCTAGATGTGCTGATGTGATTCTGGGGAATTTATTTTGTGAGGTTTGTTCAGAAATTCTTAGATTTTCCAGAGCATTTTCAATAGGAGGATCTTCTGAGTTGTCTTTTGCTTCTGATTCTTCAGAGTTTGTAAGATGATCTTCTGTACCTGCAGAATTTTCATTTTGCTTTGGCTTTTGCTGGCGAAGCTTATCATCAAATCTGACTTTGATTGATTCTTCAACAATCAGAGTTTCTGTGTTGTATAGCCTATAGCCTTTTGGCGTTCAAAATATCCAAGCAGAAAACACTTTTGTGCCTTAGAATCAAACTTGTTCAGATTATCTTTAGTATTCAGAATATAGCAAGTGCATTCAAAAGGATGGAAATATGAAATGTTGGGTTTTCTGTTTTTCCATAATTCCTAAGGAGTCTTTTCAAGAATAGGTCTTATAGAGACTCTATTTTGAATATAACACGCCGTGTTCACTACTTCTGCCCAAAAGTGTTTAGCCATATTAGTTTCATTAATCATGGTTCTGGCCATTTCTTGCAAAGTTCTATTCTTTCGTTCTAGAACTCCATTTTGTTGGGGAGTTCTAGGACAAGAGAAATCATGAGAAATGCCATTTTCTTTAAAAAACTTTTCAAAATAATGATTTTCAAATTCTCCTCCATGATCACTTCAAACTTTTATGATTCTAAAATCCTTTTCATTTTGAACTTGGATGCAGAAGTCGAAGAACACAAAATGTGACTCATTCTTGTCTTTTAAAAACTTAATCCATGTCCATCTACTGTAGTCATCAACAATGACCAATCCATACTTCTTGCCTCTGATGGATGCAGTTTTAACTGGTCCAAACAGATCAATATGAAGAAGTTCCAACGGCCTAGAGGAAGAAACAACATTTTTTGACTTAAAAGAAGGTTTTGAAAATTTTCCTTTCTGACAAGCTTCGCACAGAGCTTCTGAGTTGAACTTCATATTTGGAAGTCCTCTGACCAGATTGAGTTTGTTAATTTGAGATATTCTTATCATGCTAACATGTCCCAATCTTCTGTGCCAGACCCATTGCTCATCGCTAACAGACATAAGGCATTTTACATTTTGAGATTTAAGATCAGAAAGATTAATTTTATAGATGTTGTTCTTTCTCTTGTCAATAAAAAGGACTGTTCCATCTTTTTGACTAACAACTATACATGATTTTTGATTAAAGATAATGTCATAACCATTGTCACTTAATTGACTTATGGACAACAAGTTATGCGCTAATCCTTCTACTAACAGAACATTAGTTATAGAAGGAAGGTTACCGTTTCCAATGGTTCCAGAACCAATAACCTTTCCTTTTTGATTTCCTCCAAATTTGACATAACCTCCAGATTTAAGTTCTAGACTTTGGAACATAGACTTTCTTCTCGTCATATGTCGCAAGCATCCAGAGTCTAGGTACCATGACTGGTGTTTCAACTGAGCTGTTAAGGACATCTGCAACATAGATTATTTTCTCCTTAGGTACCCATTTCTTTATGGGTCCTTTTGGGTTAGAGTTTCTAAAGTTCTGGTTGAACTTTGATTTTGCATAAGAGTTTTCAGAGTGAGAAGTGTATTTGATGTCATGTGTGTGCCCAAAATTAAATTGTTTGTGTAGTGGTTTATATGTGATAACCATTTCCTCAACAGGCTTAGGTTTATATATTTCTTTACTTTTTGGAGATTTATATCCAATAACTCTTCTGTCATTTCCACTAACACCTTAGATCATTGAAGCCATTCGGCTTCTATCTATGCTTTTAGCAAGAAACGTTTGAAAACTAGAATCATATTCTTTTAGAATATCTTTTGAACTTGAAGCAGAATCTGAAATAGAAATCTTTTCAAATTTTTTAACTTCCTCTTTGAGTTTAAAAATGTTTTCTTTAAGTTCAGAGTTTTCTGTTTCAAGTTTCTCAAAATCAGACGCAAGATTCTTTTTAAGTTTCTTGTATTTGATTTTGAGTTGACTGTAGTTTTCTAGAAGTTGAGATAAGCTTTCAGCAAGTTCAGTTCTAGAAAATTCAGAGAATACCTCTTTTGGTTCTGAATTAGAGTCATCATCATCGTCATCTGCTGTAGTAGCCATAAACGCTAGGTTAGCGTGTTCATCTTCTGAGTCAGATCCAACTTCAGAAGATTCTGAATCATCCCAGGTGGCCATCATGCCTTTCTTTCTTCCAAACTTTTTCTTTGGTCTTTCTCTTTGTAACTTAGGACAATCACTTCGGTAGTGTCCAAGTTCTTTACATTCATAGCAGACTATATCTTTTCTGCTTGACTTCTTATGTCCAGAAGATTTTGGTTTATCTTCTGACCTCTTGTAGTTCCTGAACTTCTTTTATCTATGCTTCCACATCTGATTGATCCTTCTGGAGAGCAGAGATAACTCATCTTCTTCTGATGCAGAATCTTCAGAGATTCTTTCTTCGGCCTGAAAAGCGTTAGTTTCACATTTTTTAATAGATTTAAGGGCGACAGACTTACTTTTCTTCTGAGGATCATGTTCATCAAGTTCTATCTCGTGACTTCTTAAAGCACTGATAAGTTCTTCAAGGGATACATCATTCAAATCTTTTGACACTTTGAATGCAGTAACCATAGGTGCCCATCTTCTGGGTAAACTTCTGATAATTTTCTTAACATGGTCTGCCTTGGTGTATCCTTTGTTCAGAACTCTCAGGCTAGCAATCAGAGTTTGGAATCTCGAGAACATAGCTTCAATAGACTCATTTTCTTCCATTTTGAATGGTTCATACTTCTGGACGAGAGCCAAAGCTTTTGTCTCTTTTACTTGAGCATTTCCTTCATGAGTCATCTTGAGGGATTCTAACATGTCATGTGTTGTATCTCTGTTGGTGATTTTCTCATATTCATTTTTAGATATAGCATTCAGAAAGATGTTTCTGGCTCTGTGGTGATTCTTGAAATCTAACTTCTATTGTTTATCCATGTTCTTTCTGTCAATTTTGTTTACGTCTTTGTCTTCTGGATGAGTGTAGCCATCTAGGACCAAATCCCATAGATCAACATCATGACCTAGAAAGAAACTTTCTAGTCTATCCTTCCAGTATTCAAAGTCTTCTCCATCAAACACAGGAGGTTTGGTGCAGTTGTTGTTGTTTTGTTCAGATGCCATAGTGTTTTCCTTCGGGATCTTTTTCTGACACTGTTAGGTGTTTGCACCCAGAACTAGAGCTCTGATGCCAATTGAAGGATGAGAAAACACTTAGAAGGGGGGGGGGGTTGAATAAGTTTTTCCTTTTTCTTGCGCAATACTAATGGAAGGACACATGTATGTTTATCCTGGTTCGTTTGAAACTCAAACTACTCTAGTCCACCTGCCAAGGTGATTTTGCCTCTCTCAACGAGGACTTAATCCACTATAATCAAACTGATTACAAATGCACAACCAAACAGGTGTGACTAACAATATAATGCACAAGCCAACTGCAAGTGACTAACACCTCTAAGACTCAAACTAGTCATAGCCCTCTCGAGAAATCTTAACCCAACTGGTCTCTCAAGGAACACTTACAAAAATCTTAATAGTAGTGAAACAGATTTGCTTCTAAAAAGCTTTATCACAAACTGTGATTTATCACTAAGATTTTTGCCCAATACTTAAGATCTACACACTATACAGTATTATTTTACAAGTATGAAAATAGTGAGTGTAAGTATGTTTCACGTAAGTCAGTAGCCTTTCTTTGAAACAAAAGGTCTTCTATATATAGCTTACAATTCTTGATCGTTAATGCCTTGATGATAGTGCATGCGTTTAATAAAGCGTGTTTGCGTGTAGGCTTGGTCTTTACGTTTCCAATGCTCGTGCGCGTAGTACACTTGAGTGCGTTAGCCGTCTTAGCATTTAATAACCAACGGTACTGTCAGAGCTTGTCTCTGGAAGTTGAAGTGTTTGCTTGCAGTGTTGCCATTTCAGAGTTTACTTGATCTTTTCTTCTATCAGAGTATTCTTCAAGTTATGTGTTCATCAGAGTTTGCTTTAATCTTGCATTATCAGATGTTGCTTTCAGCGTGCTTCTATCAGATCTTTGCTTCAGCTAGCTTTATCAAGAGGTTGCTTAGGATTGCTCTTCATCAGAGTTTGCTTTGGAGTGCTTCCTTCTGAGTTTGCTTTGGACTTGCGTAGAATGTTGTTTCTTTCTAAGATGCATAAGTCAGAACATCATCTGAACTTAGAGAACATACAAGTCAGAGTATAAAATATATATCACAAAATTTATTTCATTGTTATCATCTAAACTCTAAGATATGATTAGAACCAAACTTTGTTCTAACACCGGTTTGGTTTCTGGAGTGGTCATCCCACCAAAGTTCAAAATCCCGACCTTTGCCACGTATGATGGGGTCTCTTGTCCTAAGATGCATATGAAGTCTTATGTCCGCAAGGTTCAACCATACACAACTGATCAGAAGCTCTTGATCCATTTCTTCTAAGAGAGCTTAGCTGGGACATAACTTGAGTGGTTATATCAATTGGAGAGTTCCCACATTCACACTTGGGAAGATCTAGCTGCTGCATTTTACAAGAAGTACCAATACAACGCTGATCTTGCACCAACTCGTGTGCAATTGTAGAATATGACCATGCGTTCCAACGAGGGCTTCAAAGAATACTCCCAAAAGTGGAGATACCTGGCTGGCAGGGTGCATCCACCCTTAACTGACAGGGAGATGATTGACATCCTCATGGGAACTTTGACGAGACCTTTCTTCAATCACCTAATCGGAAGTTCCTCAGCCGGGTTCACCGACATAATACTGACTTGCGAAAGGGTCGAAGCTGGCATCAAAAGTAGAAATATCCAAGGAGATACACCTTCTGATACTCAGAAAAAGCCATACAATGGGAAGAAAGAGTCCAATGCTGTGTATGGTCAAAAGGGCCATAACAAGAGCGATCATGACCAACATGTGGGGGCAGTCCTGATCTTCGGTCCTGCATCGCAGCGGCAACAACAAAGGGGAAATCAGCGAATGCAAGACGAGCCCAAAAGACAATTCACCAACATCAACATGATGTTGTCTCAAGCACTGCAACACTTGTTGGAGATGAATCTGATTACGTTGATAAGACCTCATCTAAACCCCAAAACTTCTTCTCCTAACTACAGTCCTGATGCAATATGTGCATATCATTCTGGCAGTCCTAAGCATGATACTGAAAATTGTTGGGCGCTGAAATACAAGATTCAAAACATGATTAACGCCAAGGAGATCGAGTTCGATCCTCCAGAGACTCCCAACGTGATCACCGCTCCCATTCCAAATCATTAAGTGTTTCAGTTCATTTTGAATTTTCAATTGTAATTTTTGTTGTTGTTCAAACACTTATCTATTATTGTCAAACTTTGTTTCATTAATGCATTGCATATGTTTGTCTTGAATTCATCCATTTGTTTTCGCTATATTTAAGCTATTATTTTTACTCTCTTTATGACATTCAACTCTTACTAAAAGTTACAAGCCTTTAGAGGGAGGATGACGAAAACAATGCCATAATCTCATATAGTATGCTTTTTGACATACCTTGCTGACGATGTACATGCATTTCTTTCAATTCATAAACACATGAGTTATAAGGAGGGTAATCCCTAGTCAACCTCTTTGAGCCAAAGAAGTAGAAAATTTCTTTTTTACACAAATTGAAACCTTTAATCAAAACCTGGGGCAAGGTAGTCTCTCAGTTAAATAAAATGCGTCTTCAGTCACAAACTTTCACTTTGTATACAGATAATGACATCAAAAATATTCCTCTAGAAGCAAAAGAAGGTGATGGTTCCCAACCAAAATAGGCATTCATTATCTCTCAAAAGAAAAGCCCACTAAGTCAAAACCTACGAAGGAGACTTAAGAAAAACTGGGGCATCCCGCTGATTTTAATCATAAAACAAAGAACAGTCAGGCAAAATGAGGGATAATAAATCAAAAAGAGGTCACTACAAATCCTCAACAACATGGAAAACATGGCAAAAATGACTGCTTTCCAACAAACTTAACTAGTCTGAACCATCACCAAAACGCCATTCCAGATTCAATTGGAGTTCAAACACACAATTAACTGGGTTTAGGACTGAAGAACATCACGAAGAATGGGCGGGTACAAATACACTTTGAGCCTTGTCCTTTGTTTCTTAAACCGTGAACCAAGCCACGCTACAACCCTTCAAAAGTTCTAATTGAAGCATAGGTTAGTTTGAAAGCATAATGTTACAAAAGGTATCCTGACTCCTGTAAGGCTTACTCCAAATGCTGAGTTGAATTCATATTCTTACAAAAATTCTTTTATCTGCTAAAAACGCATTTTCAAAATTTCAAGACAAGCATAAACTTTGCATTATTTGAATATCGCTGTTTGCATATGGCTATTTGTTTGATAGCGAAGAAATTCACACGATGAATATCTAACGAACAAAAACTCTCTCAATGAATAAAATCACTTCAAGTGGGAAGACACTTCCAATAACAGATCTCCTATAAGCAAGGGGGAATGATGTGTCACTGTCCAACACATCTGGGGAAGTCCAGTCAAGATTCCAAGAAACCTCTTAAGAAATGATGAATATACCAGGGGCAGGTCTATATCTGAATCACTTGGGGAATTAAACGTGAATTCTAACAAAAGGTTACAGTCACACAAAAATTTCATGGCAGTGTCATAAACACTTGCTACTAGGGGGGTGATAAGTTTCCCATAAAGTCCTTTTCATAGGGTGACCCCCAGTCAAGTCCCCATAAAGTTGGATCCAGATAATTCACAGCTAGAGTTTAAATCTCTCGAAAATCCTCTCCCCAACTGAGTTGGTCTTAAAAGAAGAAGCCTTGTGGATTTCTTCCTAAATAATTCACCTTGCCAGCAGGTCATCAAATATTCTCTTCAACAAGGTTTATTCCCCAACAAAATGATACACCCCTCAATGAAATCATTTCTATTCAAACAATTTTCGGTTACTAGGAAGCCTGGACCCGACCAGATAATAGTCTAACTTCTCGAGATATTGTAAAGCCTGGACCCAACCAGACAATGGCTTAACTTCTTTCCCCAGTAGAGTTTTCCTCTAACCCCAACAAGTTACTGTGAAGCCTGGACCCGACCAGATATCAGTTCAACTTCATCCTTTCAAGCAAGTTATTGTGAAGCCTGGAACCGACCAAATATCAGTTTAACTTCACCCCCAATAAGTTACTGTGAAGCCTGGACCCGACCAGATATCAGTTCAACTTCATCCGTTCAAGCAAGTTACTGAAAAGCCTGGACCCAACCAGATATCAGTTCAGCTTCATCCTTTCAACAAAGTTACTGCAAAGCCTGGACCCGACCAAATATCAGTTTAACTTCATCCTTTCAAGCAAGTTACTGTAAAGCTTGGACCCGACTAGATATTAGTTCAACTTCATCCTTCCAGGTAAGTTATTACGAAGCCTGGAGTTCGAACAAATAACAATTAACTTTATCCACCTCAGAAAGTTGTTGTGAAGCCTGGAATCCAACCAGATAATAGTTTAACTTCACTCTCCCAAGTAACTTTCTGTGAAGCCTGGAATGCGACCAAATAACATGTAATTTAATCTTCCCCAGTAATTTGTTGCGAAGCCTGGAATACGACCATATAACAGTCAACTTCATTATCCTCAACAATTTGCTTCCAAGCCTGGATTTCGACCAGATAACAACTAACTTTCAATTCTCTCCAGTCAAGAATAACTCCCCAGTAGAGCAACGGGTATCTAAGACTCCTAAACTATTTTCCCCAAGCGGAAATCAACACCCTCCACATAGTTTTCTTCTCAAGAAAAGTCAACTTCCCCAACAGAGTTCTCCTCAAACAACAAAACAGAAATCCTCAGTAGAAACATCCTAAAACAAGGTCTAGAGAGGTGCATACTCTTTATCCCCAACGACAGCCTGGGACTTAGCCTCCCAAAACTCCCCAACATTTGTCAAGGATTTATTTTCCAAGACAAAATTACATTCCAACAACATTTCATACATGATAAATGCATACAACATAATCTCATTTATTTTGAGAACATCATTACGCCATGCATTTCATACATCATGACATTGGATACAACTAACTCTTTAACTTTCCAGGAAAGATCAAACAACAGATAACTATCGTCAACAATTTTAAACAGTTCCAGATTAATGCCTGTAACAAGACATGACAACTATCTGTAGACGACTGATTGTAGGTCAATACCTGAAACCAGCCAGGAAAGCTATCTACATGAGCAGATTAAAGATTAATACTTGAAACAAACCAGGGTAACTATCTACACGACCAACTGAAGCAGCCTTACCAAGGTTCCTTCTCATACCCGGATGAAGTTTTACACGGACTCGTCCTAAAGCAACCCTACCCAAGCTCCTTCTCTTATATTCCAGATGAAGTTTAACATGGACTTATCATGAAGCAACCCTACCAAGGTTCCTTCTCATACCCAGACAAAGTTTTACACGGACTCGTCCTGAAGCACCCCTACCCAGGTTCCTTCTCTTAAATTCCAGATGAAGTTTAACACAGACTCATCATGAAGCAACCCTACCCATGTTCCTTCTCATACCCGGACGAAGTTTTACACAGACTCATCCTGAAGCAACCCTACCCAGGTTCCTTCTCTTAAATTCTAGATGAAGTTTAACACGAACTCATCATGAAGCAACCCTACCCAGGTTCCTTCTCATACCCGGACAAAGTTTTACACGGATTTGTCCTGAAGCAACCCTACCCAGGTTCATTCTCTACATTTCCAGATGCAGTTTCACACGGACTCATCATTGAGAAACCCTACCCAGGTCCCTTCTCTACATTTCCAGATGCAGCTTCACACAGACTCATCATCAAGCAACCCTACCCAGGTTCCTTCTCTACATTTCCAGATGCAGTTTCACACTGAATCATCATCAAGAAACCCTACCCATGTTCCTTCTCTACATTTCCATATGCAATTTCAAACGAACTCATCATCAAGCAAACCTACCCAGGTTCCTTCTCTACATTTCTTGATGCAGTTTCACACTGACTCATCATCAAGCAACCCTACCCAGGTTCCTTCTATACATTTCTAGATGCAGTTTCACAGACTCATCATCAAGCAACCCTACCCAAGTTCCTTCTCAGATACAGTTTTACACGGACTCGTCGTGAAGCAACCCTACCCAGGTTCTTTCTCTTAAATTCTAGATGAAGCTTCACATGGATTCATCTTGAAGTAGCCCTACCCAAGCTTCCCCCTCATATGTCTCCTAAAGCAGCCCGACACAGGCCCATCATAAATTGAAGAATATCCAAGACCTCTGCTGGTTCATTTTAAATTGATCAATGGTTTATCCCGATTCCTTTCTGGTAGACACTTTCTCTGGTTCAGATAAATCACTCCAAATATTTATTCTGATTCTTTTCCAGTTGAAGTCGAATTTAGACTCAGTCTAATTTCTGTCAACAATCACTTTTAGGTGGCATCTATAAGCCCATCTCTGACAACTCTCCATCATCTTTCCAAATGGAATATTTAAGCCCATTCCTTATACCTCAACCACAATATCATCGAGTGCAAATTTCTGGGAACTTTAGTGTTCAATCATCTTCCACCTTCAAGTCACGAATGGCGGACCCGCCATTCTAACTCTTCAGGATTAAGAAGATTGAACAGGGGCAATTGTTGTACCCCAAAATTTGCCCTCTCATTTCTCAAGGGATACACCTGGACCCTCAGGATTTCTTCTGTCAAGTTTCAAGTCTCGGATTACAATTTTCCAAGAAAATTATTCACAAGGGCAAAATGGTCAAATGCACACTGAAAAAGTCAAACTTTGACTTTTTTTGATCAAAATTAAGTTTCAAAAGTCATATTTCATCAAGACATGAAGTTGGTTCATCAAGAAATCAAAAGTCAAAAATTACTTTGAAAAGTCAAATTTCTAAACACTTGGAAAATTTTCTAAGTGTTAATAAAATATGATAATTACATAAATTTGGGCTAGATTTTCATCATGATGCAAGATGATTCAATCAGAACTTCTGACATGAAAGTTATAGATCTCAATGAGATCTAAAACATTGCTGAACAGAACTTCTCATATAAATGCTGGGATTTTAAGTTATAAATCCTTGAAGACACGTCCATGAAGCTAAAACACGTAGTAAATCTTGGGTATTTTTAAGTCATAATTTAGACAGAACTTCTGGGCCAGTTTTCACACAAGTACAATCAGAATTTGCAAAAGTGATTCAAAAGGGATGGAAGAACATGTTACAATCTTTATAGAGAATTCCTTCAGATCATGTTGGAGCAGGGAGAATCAAAGGTCAGAAGTTTGCTTCGTCTAGAACATGACCCTTCAGATCTCACTCTTCAACATACAGAAGCTCTAATCTTTGATTAGAACATGACCCTTCGAATATCACTCTTAAACATACATAAGCTCTACTCTTCGATCAGAACACGACCTTTCGAATCTCACTCTTCAACATACAGAAGCTCTACTCTTTGATCAGGACATGACCCTTCGAATCTCACTCTTCAACATACAGAAGTTTTACTCTTCAATCAGAACATGACCTTTCAAGTCTCAGTCTTCAACATGTAGAAGCTCTACTCTTCCATCAGAACACGACCCTTGAAATCTCACTCTTCAACATACAAAATCTCTACTCTTCGATCAGAACATGACCTTTCGAATCTCACTCTTCAACATATAGAAGCTCTACTCTTTAATCAAAATATGACCCTTCGAATCTCATTCTTCAACGTATGGAAGCTATGTTCTTCAATCAGAACATGACCTTCGAATTCTCCTACAATATTGCATGCACAAGGCATGGGTTTCTCTTATGCTAGCACCCACAAAGCAATGATTCCCTTTAAGTTTGTTTCAAATACACCTATTTGATGGCTTCGAATCCACCTTCAGGTTTGCTTCAAATCACCTTTATATCACCTTTGAATCCATCTACAAACCCTTAAATACTCCTAGCTTCTGCACTTTGGCACACAATTTAGTGGCCCATTCGAAGGACTTGCCATGGTTGAACATTTAGTTTTTCTTGCTTTTGAGTTTGGACTTAAGTGGTCAAAGCATAAGGACTCAAAGTGGCATATTCAGCTGAAGAGGGACCATTCGGAGAATACATGTTTGGCCCATTCGAAGAATACATGTTTTGCCCATTCGAAGAATACATGTTGGGTCCATTCGAAGGACACATAACTGGTGGGAACGAATGTTGTTTTAGTCTGGTCAAAAGTTGTGGAAGGATGGAGGATTCGATTCAAAAGATCAAGTTGAACATTAGATCCATAGGCTAGGTTATGTGTTTATGCTTTTCAGGCCTCAAACCTATGACTCACTCTATATTTAATTGTTTATATAGTTAAATTAGGCTTTTACCCATTTGTTGTCCAAGACAACTTTCCCTTAATAGTATAATATTACTTTTAGAAAAGTATTTCTTGAGCCTTGCGTCTGTTTTCCTACTGCAGAGAGCAATCCATCTAAACCATTAATCTTGCTATCTCATATTGGGATCATGACACAAGTGGACATTTGCTTTCCAGCTAAGCCTTATTTTAATATTTTTACTCCCAAAATTCCCAAAACCTTTCTCTGTAAATTGAGAGATCCTTTGCAAAGATGAGGAGGCCAATTTTTCTTGTTAGACCAGAGGGGAACGAATCTTCAAATTTCTCAAACACCATAAAGTTCTCAAACACTTAAACACTTGCGAAAACACAAACCCAGAATCCAAATACTTGTCTCTTTCGAATCTGAAACATCCTTACATCTTGCTATCCTTCGAATCCAGCAAGAAAGACATTTCACTTGTTTTTCTCTTTTGAATCTAGTGTCAAAGGCCGAACCCTTGGTGTGATACGGTGGGAGAACTGACTTGAGGGTTTTGCGTTTTCTCACAAATGTTGCGGTTAGCAAGAGTCGCCACTGGCTTTTATTTTATCCAAAAGGAAAGGTGAAAAAGCACAGGAAAGACCTTTGAGATTGTTTCTTGAGTTCGAGGGGTAGATTATGAAAAGGGAAGGTATTAGAACCCTTTTCATCCATGGTTTTCCATGGGCTCTTATTTACTTGCTAGATCACTTGCTTTTGTTGTTTGAAAATGTGTTTGGTGTGGTTTTGAAAGTATTTTGTAAAAGAGGCCATTTGTTTAGGAAATCTTTGTAATGATTCTCGTTCGTAAGAACGTATACAAAGATGTTTATCTTTTTGAAAAATGTTTTCATTGTTTGTAAGATGTTTTTGAAATGTGTGTGTTGGTTTTGGAAAATAGCAAGGATAGTTGTTTGAAAATAGAGCAAGTAACTAGAAGCAATCTACCTACTAAAATGTCTTTCTTGTTCATTTTCTATTCCTTTGACATTGTTGTCTTACCATTGATTTGGTAAGAAACCCTATCTTTGGATGTAAACGGGACGGATGTGGGTCATCGTATAACCATGGTTAGCAATGTTTCAAAGTATATTAACATTTTTTGAGGGACTAAGATCATTTTTGTAAGGCAACTTAGAATAGTGTCATCGAGGGACTATGATCTTATATTTGTTTGTTTTTCCAAGATACTTCGCATGCGTAATATGGCCATTTTTGTATAAGGCAACCAAGTGGAGAAACCCTAAGGATGCTTGTGTGCAAGTGTGTTATTTTCATGCTTTGGTTTTGTCTTGGATTTAGGGTTTTCTATTTGATTTGTTTTTTATCTTGCCATTCAAACCCTAATTACTAGCATGGTATATAAAAGCGGTAAATTGCATAATTTAGAGATTACTACGCTATTACAACATTTTATGGGAGGGGAGAATACAAATTATGAATGGGGATTTGCAATAATGTAAATCTAATTAAGCTATTACAACCAAATCGAATTTGTACAAATATTGGAATAAATAATGTACAAGACAATTTAAATATGCAAAGATATATAAATGCAAGAAAAGGATTTTTGTTTTGTTTTTTTATGTGAAAAGGAGTTTTAACCTAATCTTAAAAACATTAAAAAATGGAAATTATTTCTTGAGAAAAATGATTAACCCTACTTTCTAATTAAAAGGAAAATAAAGTTCTTTAAGTATTATTTTTGTATATTCTTTGTATTAAAAATAATAAATAATATTTATGAAAATATTTAATCTTTTTATATATTAAAAAAAATATTTATAAGTGTGCGAAAAAGAATAAATAATTAAACTAATTGTATTTTTTTTATACTTACAAGTTTATTTAAGAAAGAAATAATTAATATATAGTTTAAAAAAATATTGTTTTCATGTGAAAATAAAATAAAATAAACAAAATGCAAGATTTATCATATTTTATAGTTTTCATGATTTTATGTATTTAAGAAAATATTTAATAAAACAAAAAAAGAAAGTAAAACAAATAAATAAAATGTATGGGCCAGGGGGTGTCCTGAGTAAATAGCATGTAAGAATTAGGAAAAAAAAGTAAGCCCAAAGGACAAAGCCCAGCACTGCACAAAAGTGAGAGAAATAGCAAAAATGAGAAAATATGCAAAAGGCAGGCACCAAGGCTCGAACCCATGACCTTGGCATTCTCAGCGCGCTGCCTTGTCACTGTGGTGGCTGTACATCCGTTAGTTTAAATTAAATAAGAAAAACATAACATAAACAACTTCCTTTACCTTGTACTTCGTCTTCTTCCTCTAGCTAGCCGGACCTCCTGTAACTCTTTCATCTCTCAACAAAAATGGAAATTGATAACATGAATGTTGTAACATTTTATCTCACAATTCTAACCATGTGCATAACTAAAACTATAAGTCCAAGATTAAAGAGAATTTTAATGGCCCTAATTCTTAACCTAATTTTTTCAGAAACTTCAAACTCAAAATTCTCTCAACTCAGGCCAAATAAATGCAAGTTATGGATATGTACAACTTCGTAGAAATGATGTCTATATTGTATATTCACAAATGGAAATCTAACTATGCCTGTATCAAGATTTGGAAAAACAGAAAAATCACCTTGAAAATGGAAATCGTGTTTTGGAAATGAGCCTGCTTTAGGATGCTGTGATGATCAGGTTAGCTTCCTTGAACCTCTAGGAAGCTAATGCAATGCTTAGCTTGTCTTGAGGGTGGATGGAATGATCTCTAGAAGTCCACCTGTGTTACTCTGTTTTTGAAGTTCAACAATGGGGAAGATGGAGTTACAGTGATGTTTCACGGTGTGGGATGGTTTTCTTGTAAGGTAAGGAAGCTTAGGGAAGAAAAAGGCCTGAAAACACACGAGTGGAATGGAAGATTCAATTCACAAGTCAGAAATGACAAGTTTGGAAGCTTGGTATGCAATTTAGGATTCTAGGGTGTTTCAAGGCTTAGGCCTTTGTGCTTTTAGTTACAAAGTGATGGCTTATATAGAGCAAAAGATTGGAGGACTTGTGCTTGCTCAGAAGTACAAAATCACATGTCTTGCTACATTTCTTGTTTTTGAAGCAAGTGTGAGAAATGACTTCTTAATGCATGGTTTTGATCTTGTAGGGTAGTGTGAAGCTTTAAACATGTTTTGTTCAGGCTTAGAGGCTTGGTTTATGCAGAAAGAATAAGTCCAACGCTCAAGAAATGAAAAAATGCATAAAGCATGCTTTTTCAAAATGGCAATGTTGCCTTTCTTCCATAAATGGTTATTTTCTTGTACAATGCATTGAATGATTGGATTTAGGGCATGAAATCTTGTGCAATACATTAATGTGGAGTGACAAACGAGTTTGAGGCCTGAAAAGTGAAGATTGTACAACATGCTTGAGGATTTGAACTTTGTTCTTCATGAAATGGTTTGAAATCAAAGTGAGAAATTGCCAACTTCATCTCTTCGATTCTCCCTTCTCAAAAATGATCTCAAGGATTTCTTCGACATTTTGGAAAGCTTTAAATGTGCTCTATAACTCATATTTGAAATGCATTTCAAGATTCCTCTTGGAACTAGGTGAAATATTTTCATGAAGTTGGGTCAAAAACCTGCCTAAATTAGGGCAAAATTTCACTAAGTTATTTTAGTTCATGGGCATGTATTCACAAAATTATATCTTGAGATCCAAGCATATTTAGGGAAAAATGTGTGAAGCAAAGTTGTAGACTTCATGGAGATCTACAACTTTCATGTTGGGAATTTCCTTTGAATCATCTTGTATCATGGTGAAAAAAAAACTTAAAGTTGAGAAAAAATAAGAAATTTTCTATACTTAGAAAAATTTCTAAGTTAAGAAAAATTTCAAAATTTCAAAATCAAAACTTCACTCTTTAATTTCTTGATGAACAAGTTTCACATTTTGACATGTTTTGATGAATTGTGATCCTTGACACTTGATTTTGACCAAAAAGTCAAAGTTTGACTTTTCAGTATACAGTTGACTTTTGATCAGTTGACTGTAAATTTCATCTTTCTATCCAATGGATTTGCAATGTTTTGAACCATGTAATTAGGTCAAGATGATACAAATGAACCCTTGAAATCATGCTTCACACCAATTGGTCATTTTTTAGGTCAAAAATCAGAAATTGCCCTTTCTCAGTCAAAACCCTAATTTTGACCATTTTGCCCTTTTGATGATTTGATCAAATTTCTTGAGGAATTATGGTCCGAACTTGATCAAATGATACACATGAGTCTAAAATGTTTATGTTGATCAAAATTTATGAATTTTGACTGTAAATTGGCCATGGTTGACCTTTTCCCCAATACAGTTGATTTTTAGGTCAATTATCCAATTGACTGATCAAAAATGTGAATCCAGGCCTTAAACTTGTCATGAGTAAACTTATGGGCCCATAATGATGTTTGAAAGTCTTATGAAGCATTGATAGTCCAAAAATCCTTGGGAAAACTCAAACCCTAATTTTGGGTTATCAGTGCAAGATGAGATGTCTTGAGCTGATCAAACCCTAATGCAATCTTGAGTCAAAGAGATCTTGTGAGAAAAGTCATGATAAATGAGAGGGAAAATTTTGGGGTACAACACTTGGTCTCTCGCTTCGAATCCAGAAGCATTCAAGGTAACCACTTCAAGGTCCAGCATACGCTCCATCCTCCAGCAAGGTAAGTCATTCTTAACCTTGGACCCTTCTTTTCCATCATAGCATGTAAATAAAATTACTTTTCGTTTCAAACATATACATAGAATTTATTCCCCTTTCGTTTACACCCTGATAGTTTTTTTTATTGCCTTTCCTTTTGGCTTTGATTCTTTGGTTTCTTGCAAATGTTCTATAAACTAAACTGGCCTTAAGGCAGTGCTAGCATAGCCTTAGGCCATGTTTCTATTTAACATCTCAAACGAAGGAAAACAGGAAACAAGAGGTAGGGAACAAAGCCTTTGGCTTCCACACTAATCTCCAGGTCAAACGAAAGAGACAGCTAGAAGGCACACCATGCTGATTTCCAGGCCTAGACAAAAGGCACGCCTACACTGACTCCAGGCCCAGTCAAAGGAGGCAGAAAGGCAGATTGCATTTCACATTAATTCTAGGCCCATTCAAAAGGCTCAACATGCTGGCCTCCAGGCCCCAATCGAAATTCATGCCTTCACCCTTTTCAGGCCAAATTGAAGAGAGCCAGAAAGTGCAGAATCGAAGGGTTTTCTGCCTAAATCGCAAAGAACTTTTTTCTTGATTTTAATTTTATTCTCGCCTTTATATTTTCATGCAATTAAATATGGTTTTAATAGTGTAGGATTTTATCTTTCTGCATTTTATTACTTTTATATGAATGCTAGTAAAATAGGGTATGTATGGCAAGATAAAAAAAACAACAAGTCGACAATCCCTAATCAAAGACTAAATGCATGCAAATCAAACACACTATTCACACATCCACCATTAAGGTAATCCCACTTGTTTTCTCAGAAAAAATAGTCATGCCCCTCGAATATGGGCGTTTTAGCAAAGACCCTCGATAAAAGATCGTAGTCCCTCGATGACCCTTAATGTTGCCTTCGATAAACGATCTAGTGCCTAAAAGACATTGCTAAAATGTCCCATAGGTTTCCTTCTATGACTATACAAACGTCCCACACTCGTCCCCTCGTATCCAACGATGGAGCTTCTTACCAAGTCAATGGTAAGATATCAACATCTAAATGAGGAGGAAAAGACTATTTAAGACCTTTTGAGTAGGTAGGTTGCTCCTAGTTGCTCGCTTTCTCACAACAAAAACATTTTATACACCAACACTTTCATTTTTGAAACATTTTCAAAAGACATACACTTTGTACTTCTTCTTATAGAAACGAGAGCCATTACAAAGACACCTTTTCAAAATCACTTTCAAAAACACACTTAACAAACACTTCTTTGAACTATTTTCTAAAACAACACTTTGTACGCGTTATTATAGAAACGAGAACCATTACAAAGACATTTTCAAAATACTTTCAAAACCCACACCACAAGCAAATTTTCAAACAAAGGCAATTGTTCTAGCAAGAAACTAAGAACCCGTAGATAACTACGGATGAAAAGGGTGCTAACACCTTCCATTTTCATAACCTACCCCCCTAACTCAAGAAATAATCTCGAAAGGTCTTTCCTATTATTTTCAACCTTTCCTTATTGGATAAAAGAAAAGTCGGTGGTGACTCTTGCTATCCGCGACAATTGAGATAAAACGCAAAACACCCAAGTTAGTTCTCCCACCGTATTACATATTGTCACCCAAAAAGGAATTGAAGTTGACCTACATAAAGTCAAATCAATTCAAGAAATGCCTGCGCCAAGAACTGAAAAGCAAAGCAAGTTAGAGGCTTCCTTGGACGTTTGAATTACATTTCCAGATTCATTTCCCACATGACTACAACGTGTGAATCGATATTTAAGTTGTTAAAGAAAGATCAGAGTTGTGTGTGGACAGATGATTTCCAAAAGGAATTTCAAAGTATCAAAGAATATCTGCTTGAACATCCCACCTTACTCCCTCCCGTAAAAGGAAGACCATTGATCATGTATCTAACAGTGTTGGATAGTTCTATGGGCTGTATTTTGGGACATCATGATGAAACATGAGAGAAATAATACGCCATCTTGTTGTACCCCAAAATTTCCCCTCTCTTTTTCAAGAAATTCCTCACAAAGGATCTCCAATGCTCAAGGATTCTCAAGAATTGATTAGACAAAATCACCTCCGAAACATTGAGACCACAAATTAGGGTTTTGACTAAGAACGACTGATCATTTACTTTTTGACATAATACATGACCTAATGGCTTGAAGTATAATCTCAAAGACTCAAACATAACATGTTGAACCAATTCCATGGCTTAAATCATTTCTCAAGATCAATGGATTGATAGTTAAAGTTTGGTCAATTGATGAAAAGTCAATCGATACACCAAACGTCAAACTTTGACTTTTTGGTCAACATTTAGTTTCAAAGATCAAAATTCATCAATACATTCAAGAATATCAAGCTTGATCATCAAGAAGTCAAGAAGGTCAAAAGTCAATTTCAAAAGTCAAACTTTTCAAGATTTAGAAATTTTTATGTGTTTTTATACATTTGCATTGACATTACATGCATCATAACATAAGCAGGTTTCACGGCACATGTTTCCTCCTCTTTCTACTATTTACTTCAGTAAGATGGATCTCGAGCAGACTGTGAAGGACTTGCAGACACAAAATTCTCAATTTCAAGAAACATTTCTCAACTTGGCCAAAGGGCAGTAAAAGCTGATGACACTTCTGGTTGCAAAGAAAAAGACCAAGAAGAAGGCTTTGATCAACATGGGGAAAATATTCAAGGGCCCCGTTCGACAAGTTCAAGTGGTAGAAGACTCCTCTGAGGAAGATGAGAATCAGGATGAAGACGCAAGGAACACCCGCACTAGGGGTGGCAATAATCCAGTCTCTGAGGATGAGGACTATTTTGACGAGGAATATCCACTCGCTGAGGACAAGTATAAGCAACTGGAAGATAGGTTGAAGGCTGTGGAAATTCAAGCCATTCCTAGCTTGGATTTTGGTGATCTGGGTTTGGTTCCTGGGGTAGTTATTCCCCATAAATTCAAGATCCCACTCTTTGCTAAGTACAACGGTGTTTCGTGCCCGAATCTTCACTTAAGATCTAATGTCCGTAAAATTTAACCGCATACCACCGATAAGAAGTTGTGGGTGCACTTATTTCAAGAGAGTCTGTCTGGGACTCAATTGAAATGGTTTTACCAGTTAGAAGGCTCCAACATCCATACTTGGGAAGATCTGGCCACCGCTTTCTACCGTCAATATCAGTACAACACTGATTTGGCACCGACTAGAGTTCAGTTACAAGGAATGACAATGGGTTCCAATGAAGGTTTTAACGAGTACACGCAGAAATGGAGAGACCTTGCTGATAGAGTACAACCACCATTGACTGATAGGGAGTTGGTGGATATGTTCATGGGAACATTAACTGGACCATTTTTCAACTTGTTAATTTGGAGCTCATCGTCTGGTTTCATGGAGTTAATCTTAACTTGTGAAAGTGTTGAGAGCTGTATCAAAAGTAGAAAAATTCCCATGGCTTCCGCCTCTACATCAAACACTATGAATAAGACCTTTACTGGCATAAAGGAAACCAATGCCTTATATGGGTCAAGAAGCCATATCAAGAAGGACAATCATCAATCCGTAAATGCAGTTCTAATCTCTAATCCAACCTCTATTCAAAGACCACAACAAAAAGATGGTTACCAAAGACTTGATATTCCAAGAAGAAAATTTACAAGGATCAACATGTCACTATCTCAAGCCCTACAACACCTGTTGAAGGATAATTTGGTAACATTGCGTGATCCCCCTTCAAATCCCAATATTTCATCTCCAAAGTATAACCCGAACGCCAAATGCGCTTATCACTCTAATAGCCCCGGACATGACACTGATCAGTGTTGGGCTTTGAAATGAAAAATTCAAGACCTCATCGACAACAATACCATTGAGTTTGATCCACCTACAACTCTGAATGTTATAACTACACCAATTCCAAGTCATGGAAAAGGTGTCAATGCAATTGAAGACACTGTTTTTGTTTCCTCCATTGAAGATTTGACTACTCCACTGACCATTGTAAAAGAAAATTTGCTGAGAGCTGGGGTTTTCCCTGGTTGTTTAAAAGACGGTAATTTATTTGCTCTACAAAAGAATGAATGTGAATGGATGAAAAAAGGTGTTCAACACATGATAGATAGTCATGAGATCCTATTTCAAAGAACTCCGACCATAAAAAGTTTGACTGAAAAAGCTAAAGACATATCCATCATAAGCATTTCCAGCAAACCTATTAGGATCTCTTCAAAAGGTCCTATTAGGATTTCCGATGAACCGAAGATTTCCCCCTTGATAATTACTACTTTGGGGCCAATTCCTTATTCTTCTGATAAGGAACTCCTTTGGAATTATGGTGCTGATGTATACTAGCACGGGATTAAGCAAGACTCCTGAATTAATGGAGACAAAACTGATGACGTTACCAATATTGCTGGTTCTAGCAAGGTGACAAGAACGGGGAGAATCTTCTCTCCTAACATTTCACCTCCAACTACTACAACTAAACAAATTTGCATTACCATGGACAAACCTAGTACTGACACTAGGGGCAATGAAAAGATGGTTGAGCCTGCTAGGATAGAGGCGCCTGCCAAAGACATTGCTATTGAGGAACCTTCAACCCAAGAAATTGAGGAGATTTTGAAGATCATAAAGAAGAGTGGTTTTAAGATAAGAGAGCATCTGGGGAAAACCCCCTCCAATATCTCTATGTTATCTTTGTTACTTTGCTCTGATGCTCACGCTCAAGCATCGATTAAAATTTTAAAGAAAGTGCATGTTCCTCAAGAGACCACAACCGATCAATTTGAAAATTGTGTGGCGAGTTTGACTGCCGACAATGGATTGGGGTTCTCTGATGCTGACTTGACACCAATTGGAAGAAATCATAACAAGGCTTTGCATGTCTCTATTCAACGCAAATGAACTACTTTGGCCCATGTCTTGGTGGATACAAGGTCCTCTCTAAATGTCTTACCCAAAGGTGCCTTAGATCGGTTGGATTGTGAAGGTCTGGTGTTGAAGCCAAGTGACATAGTTGTAAGGGCTTTTGATGGATCCAAGAGGATGGTTCATAGAGAAGTAGACCTCCCCATTAAAGTTGGTTCACAAATTTTCAACTCTACTTTTTATGTGATGGACATCCATCCCGCTTACTCTTGTTTACTTGGGCGCCCTTGGATGCATGGAGCAGGAGCAGTGACGTCCACCCTTCACTTAAAATTGAAATATCCAGTCAAGGGAAAGATCATTACTGTCTGTGGTGAAGAAGAGTTCATGGTGAGCCACCTCAATTCATTAAAATATATGGAAATGAATGGTGAGTTTATAGAGACTCCTTGCCAAGCCTTCGAAGTGGTTCCTCCCACGGTTTCCGTGGCTACTCGTGATGTTCCAAAAGCTGATGAAGTTATGCCAAGGATGGTTTCACTCAAACACGCTCACGCTGTGGTCAAAGATGGAAGCTGTACTATTTGGGGACAACTCCCTAACATTTCGTTCAAAGCAGACAAGTTTGGGTTGGGTTTCACTGCCAAAGCTCAAAAGGAGGTCATGCATGCTCGCATAGGAAAACTACCTCTCCACATCAGTAATCATGAAGTCAATGCTCTTGAAGACTCTGACAACGATTGTGATTTTGATGACTGGATCTACCCAACCTCCAAGGAAGGACTCAACAACTGGCGTGCCAAGGATTTCATTCCCATCTCCTTCAACAAGGAGTAATTACCATTTACTGTTTTTATCAATTTGAGAACTTTGTCTGTAACTTTATTGAAACAATGACTTTAAGCCATGTGCCATACCCGGGGCACCATGGTCTATTTGTTAAGGGTTTTCTCATTTTCATACGCCATATGATCATTTAATGAAAAACATTGGACTTTTTTGCATTCAAAATTTTGTGCTCATTATCTTTCTTTCACTTTATTGCATTTTGCAAATAGCCATGTATCTTACATGCACACACACACACATTTGCAAATCCTCATCCACTCCGAGTCTCATTGATAATAACTCTGCTATTGCCATATATGACTTTGAACATCCAATCTACCAAGCTGAAGACGAAGGCGAAGAAGATTGTGAAATACCTGGGAAATTAGCCAGACTTCTGATGCAAGAGGGAAAGGCCATTCAACCGGACGAGGAACCAGTTGAGGTGATCAATTTAGGTACCGAGGAAGACTAGAAAGAGATCAAGATTGGCGCCAACTTGGAAGGCGGTGTCAAAAGCAGATTGGTCCAGATGTTGCACGACTATATTGAGGTGTTTGCTTGGTCATATGAAGATATTCCGGGGCTTGATACTGACATTATGGTTCATTGTCTACCAATGAAAGGGGATTGTCCTCCAGTCAAGCAAAAGGTTCGTCATATGCGGCCGACATGTCTGAGAAAATAAAAGTTGAGGTAATGAAGCAATTCAATGCTTGTTTTTGGCAGCGACCTCGTACCCCCAATGGGTGGAAAATACGGTCCCCGTGCCGAAGAAATATGGAAAGGTCTATATGTGCGTAGACTATATAGATTTGAATAGGTCAATCCCGAAGGATAATTTCCCACTACCACATATTGATGTCTTGGTCGATAACACTGCTCAACACAAAGTCTTCTCCTTCATGGATGGTTTCTCTAGCTACAATCAAATCAAAATGGCTCCCGAGGACATGGAGAAGACCACCTTTGTCACACAACGGGGAACTTTCTGCTATAAAGCTATGCCTTTCGGTTTGAAGAATACAGGGGCAACCTGTCAACGAGCTATGGTAGCTTTATTTCATGATATGATCCATCATGAGATAGAAGTGTATGTTAATGATATGATTACAAGGTAGAGAACTAAGGAAAAACATCTTGATCATTTTCACAAGTTTTTTGAGAGGTTGAAGAAATACAAGTTAAGGCTGAATTCCAACAAATACACCTTTGGAGTAAGGCCTGGAAAGCTCATAGGTTTCATAGTCAGTGGAAAATGTATTGAAGTGGATCCTGCGAAGGTCAAAGCCATTCAAGAAATGCCAGCTCTCTGTTCTAAGAAGGAGGTTCGAAGTTTCTTGGGTCAACTTAACTACATTGCTCGATTCATATCTCACCTAACTGCTACTTGTGATCCAATCTTCAAACTCTTGAAGAAATATCAAGTGGTCAGATGGAACGACGATTGCCAAGAAGCCTTTGACAAGATCAAAGAGTATTTACTAGAACCTCCCATCTTGATGCCTCGAGTTGAAGGAAGACCTCTGATTATGTACTTCACTGTATTAGAGAATTCCATGGGGTATGTGCTGGGCCAACATAACGAGTCTGGCCGAAAAGAGCATGTAATATACTACCTGAGCAAAAAGTTTACCGACTGTGAATCCAGATATTCACTGCTCGAGAAAACTTGTTGCGCTCTGGCATGGGCTGCTCACCGGCTAAGACAGTATATGTTGACTCACACCATGTTATTGATTTCTAATATGGATCCTATCAAGTATATCTTTGAGAAGCCAACTCTCTACAGACGGATAGCTAGATGGCAAATGATCTTGATCTAATATGATATCCAGTATAATACACAAAAGGCCATCAAGGGAAGTGTGTTGGCAGATCATTTGGCCCATCAAGATGTTAATGATTATCAATCCATGAACTTCGAATTTCTGGACAAGAATATCCTGCTAGTAACTGACTGCGAAAAGCCTGGACCGTATGACGGACCTGAACAAGGATACCAATGGACTATGGTTATTGATGGAGCTTCCAATGTTTTAGGTAACAAAATTGGTGATGTGATTATTTCCCCCGAAAGTGGCCATACGCCTTTCATTGCCAGACTATGCTTTGACTATAAAAACAACATGGCCGAGTGTGAAGCGTGCATCTTGGGTCTTAAGGATGCCATTGACCTAATAATCAAATGCTTAAGCGTATATAGAGATTCAACTTTAGTAATCAGTCAAGTTAAAGAAGAATGTGATACTAAGCACCCTAACCTAATTCCTTACAAAGAGCTTGTGCTAACCCTGATCCCAAACTTTGAGGAGGTCACTTTAGAACACTTCCTAAGATAAGAAAATCAGTTAGCCGATGCCTTAGCAACAACGTCATCCGTGTTCAAAGTAAATTGGGACAATGAGGCTCCTAGAATTACAATCGAAAGATTTGATGAATCGACACACTGTTATGAGATTGACACGGATGAGGAGAAGCCTTGGTATCATGAAGTGAGAAGATATCTTGAAGCACAAGAGTATCCTGAAGGAGCTTCCATCAATGACAAAAAATTCCTGTGAAGATTCTCTGCCAAATTCTTCCTAAGAAATGGTATTATGTACAAGCGCAACCACGATTCTACTCTGCTCCGTTGTATGGACAAGAAGGAGGCAGAGAAGATCATGGAAGATATGCATGATGGCCTCTTTGGAACTCATTCTAGTGGGCATACTTTGGCCAAGAAGATTCTGAGGGCTGGTTACTATTGGTCGACTATGGAAACTGATTCCCACCATCACTCGAGAACTTGTCATAAGTGTCAAATCTATGCCGATAAGGTTCACGTGCCTTCAATTCCTTTGAATGTCATGACTGCTCCATGGACATTTGCAATGTGGTGCATTGACATGATTGGAGAGATCAAGCCCACTGCCTCCAATGGGCATTGTTTCATCCTTGTTGCCATTGATTACTTCACCAAATGGGTTAAAGATGCCTCATTTGCCTCAGTTACAAAGAACGTTGTAGCCCGGTTTATTAAGCATAACCTCATCTGCCATTACGGTATCCCCAAAAGGATCATCACTGACAACAGAACCAATCTCAACAATGTTATGATTACAAAACTCTGTATGCAGTTCAAGATCAAGCATCATAATTCTTCCCCATACGGACCTAAGATGAATGGCACAATGGAAGCTGCCAATAAAAACATAAAGAAGATTATGCAAAAGATGGTGGTGACCTACAAAGACTGGCATGAGATGCTACCATTTTCTCGCCATGGCTACCGTACTTCAGATTTAGTTTCAACTGGGGAAACCCCATTTTCCATAGTCTATGGCATGGAAGCTATTTTTCTTGTGGAAGTTCAGATTCCTTACTTATGGATCATGAAAGAAGCAGATTTAGGCGAAGATGAATGGATTCAAACTAGATTGGACCAGTTGGACTTGATTGATGAGAAGAGGCTAGTTGCTGTTTGTCATGGTCAAATGTATCAAAAGCGTATGATCAAGGCATTCAACAAAAAGATCAAACCTCGAGTGTATCAGACTGGCGATTTGGTAATAAAGCGCATCATTCTTCCACAAGGCGATCCCAGGGGAAAATGGACTCCCACTTATGAAGGGTCATTTGTTATTAAGAAAGTATTCTCTGGCGGTGCCATAATGCTAACTACTATGGACGGTGAATAATTCCCTCATCCTGTGAACATGGACATAGTTAAAAAATATTACACATAAAGAATGACCCGCTAGGTCGACATACCTAGGAAAAAATAAGGGCATCCCGGCGAACCAAAAGGTTTGGGCAAAAGTTAGGGATATATACAAAAGATTATACACACGAAAAATTGAAAATCCTAAAGTGCGAATTGGGCAAAAAAGGTTATCCTGGTGGGCTGAAAACCCGAGAGGGCGGTCCAGGCAAAAGTTAAGGATTAAAGCGTATGACTATGTCATGTGAATCACTACATCCAAGATTTATTACCAAGGTCTAAGTTTAATGGTATACGATTAATTCAATCAACTTCTTTCAACAGCAAGGGATGATGTTCGAAGACATAGGGGCAATGGAGGAGTTGGAATCCAATGAGATTACTTTCATATGGCTATTATTTTGTTTTCACTTTGTATTCCTTTCATTCTTTCGAAAATTTCCTTTTACAAGGATTTTTGTCTCCTTGTACAAAAACACATGTTTATAGGCAAAACATCAATATAAATATACTTCGAAGTGCAAACTTTTTGTTTTCTTTTCTGTTTTGAGTGCAAAAACATCCAATGACTAAAATTGAATGAACATATGAATATGAACATGATTAACTGTTAATAAATGCATGTTTAAAAATAGTAATAAACATTTTCTTAAGGATTCAAGATATACCCACAGAGTTACTTTAAAAAAATTATCCCCATAAGATGGAATTCATATAGTATTCATTTGGAGTTCCAATCTCCTGACAATCTCCGCCTAAGTTAACCTTAACTAAAAAATAAAATTTGCGGAGCATTTCCCAAAAAGAAGTCATCTCCCCAATAAGGTCTTCAATATCCTTCTCAACAAGGTTTATTTCTCAAACAAGCTACGAATTCCCCAACATGAGTCTTTTCCTCAAACTATTACAAATCAATAGACAAAACCCCTTGTCACCAATGGAGTCGATACTATCCCCAGTAAGTTGGTGTGAAGCCTGGAAACTGACCAGATAATAGTTAACCTCAAAAGTCGCTACGAATCCTGGAATCTGACCAGATAACAGTTAACTTCAATAAGTTGTTGCGAAGCCTGGAATTTGACCAGATAACAATTAACTTCATTCATCCCAGAAATTTACTGCGAAGCCTGGAATCTGACCAGATAATAGTTAAATTCAGTAAGTTGTTGCAAAGCCTGGAATCCGACCAGATAACAGTTAACCTCAAAAGTCGCTACGAAGCCTGAAATCCGACCAGATAACAATTAACTTCAGTAAGTTGTTGCAAAGCCTGTAATCTGACCAGATAACAATTAACTTCATTCATCCCAGAAATTTGCTGTGATGCCTGGAATCTGACCAGATAACAGTTAAATTCAGTAAGTTGATGCGAAGCCTGGAATCCGACCAGATAATAGTTAACCTCAAAAGTTGTTGTGAAGCCTGGAATCTGACCAGATAACAGTTAACTTCAGTAAGTTATTGTGAAGCCTGGAATCTGACCAGATAACAATTAACTTCATCCACCACAGAAAGTTGTTGCGAAGCCTGGAATCTGACCAGATAACTATTAACTTCAGAAAATCATTGTGAAGCCTGGAATCCTACCAGATAACAGTTAACCTCAGAAAGTTGTTGTGAATCCTAGAATCCAACCAGATAACAGTTAACTTTAGTAAGTTGTTGCGAATCCTAGAATCCGACCAGATAATAATTAACTTCATTCTCCTCATAAAGTTGCTACAAAGCCTGGAATTCAACCAGATACTAGTTAACTTTTATCCTCCCGAGTCAAATTATGATTCCTCGGTAGAGTAATGGACAACCCATGTTCCTAAATTCTATTTCCCAAGAAGAAATCAATATTCCTTGCAGAGTTCCCTCAAACACAAAACAGGAATTCCCAGTGGAAGCATTCTAAACAAAGTTAAAGATACACATACTCTTCATCTCTAACGATGGTCCGGGATTCATCTTCTCGATACTCCCTAGCAATTTGTCAAGGATTTATTTTCCAGACAATGATGCACTTCAATGTTTTACATTCATACATCATAGCGCATACATGACAAATGCATACATCATAATCTCATTTATTTTGAGAACATCATTATGCCATGCATACATCAGAATGCAACTAACCCTATTCCTTGCAGGAAAAATCAATAAACAAAACAAAGAACTCTTCTGGTTAGATTTATTTATTCCAGATTGAAGACAGGAAGACAAACCACTTCTGGTTAGATTTATTTCTTCCAGATTAAAGACGGGCAAACAAAGACCTCTTCTGGTTAAATTTATTTCTTCTAGATTAAAGACAGGCAGACAATGACCTCTTCTGGTTAGATTCACTTCTTCTAGTTAAAAATAGGCAATCAACATACCTCTTCTGGTTGTGATTATTTCCCCAGTGAAGTCGCCAAACAACATACCTTTTCTGGTTTAGATTTACTTCTTCCAGTTAAAAACAGGCAAAAGACGTCCACAATTTCAGTATAAATCGACCAAAGATTTATTCTGATATTTCTCCCTCGACAGTCACTTCGGATGGCATCTGTAAGCCCATCTCCGACAAACTCTTCATCACTTCTCAAAAATGGCATCTTTAAGCCCATTCCTGAAACAATCAACTAACACATAGTCGAGTGTAAATTTCTGGGCACTTTAGTGTTCAATCATCTTCCACCTTTAAGTCACGAATGGCGGACTTGCCAATCTAACTCTTTAGGTTTAAGAAGATTGAACAGGGTAGTTGTTGTACCCCAAAATTTTCCCTCTCTTTTTCAATACATTCCTCACAAAGGATCAACAATGCTCAAGGATTCTCAAGAATTGATCAGACAAAATTACCTCTAAAACACTAAGACCACAAATTAGGGTTTTGACTAAGAACGACTGATCATTGACTTTTTGACCTAATACATGACCTAACGGCTTGAAGAATAATCTCAAATACTCAAACATAACATGTTGACCCAATTCCATGGCTTAAATCATTTCTCAAGATCAGTGGATTGATAGTTGAAATTTGGTCAACTGATATATTGAAAGTCAAACTTTGACTTTTTGGTCAACATTTATTTTCAAAGATCAAAATTCATCAAGACATTCAAGAATATCAAGCTTTATCATCAAGAAGTCAAGAAGGTCAAAAGTCAATTTGAAAATTCAAACTTTTCAAGATTTAGAAATTTTTCTAAGATTTTTTAATACATGTTTATTTCATAACTTCATACCAATTTTCACCATGATGAAATATGATTCAAAGGAAACTTTCAACATGAATGTTGTAGATCTTGGTGAATTTTACAACTTTATATTAGAGGGTTGATTTCCAAAAACGCTTAGATTTGAAGATACAAGCTCATGAAGTCATGACATTTTCATCTAACACTTTGAGAAATTTTCAACAGATTTTGGTCAGGATTTTATCCCAACTTCTTGGCATTTTTTCACATAGTTCCAAGATAATTTTGTCAAAATGGCCAACATGAATGTTATAGAGTATGTTTCAAGCTTTCCAAAACATCCAAGAGCATGAATTTACCATACTTGAGCTAGGAGATTCAAGGGCATGAAGTTGGGCATCCATCCTTGAATTACAAGTCTTTTTGTTGAAGAACACATGATCCAATCTACATGATATACTGCATAATATTATGTTGCAGGCATTCTTGCTTGCAAATCTCTCCATAATTAAATGTTCACATAAAATCTTGAACCATTACCCAAGAGATACAGGCCATTATCCAAATGACTTGCCATTTAAGGTAAAAAGTTACCATTGCTATTCTTGAAAAGCAAGCTTGTTGGTACAAATTTGTCTTGAGCCCATACCTTGTTTACTTCTGATTTTACTCCACGATAAATCATGGAAAGTAGCCCCTCTATACCAGCAACTTTGGTACTTCACCTTGGGACCATGGAAGAATTGACATAGTTTGATATTTGCATCCTAACAAAATTATAACATGTCGTCATGCAAACCTAATCAGCTCTTGTTCCCAAACCTCTTGCCTATAAATAGAGGGAGTATTTGCAAGAGAAAGAGGCCAGAAAAAAGATAAAAAGAAACTAGCACTCAAAATCCCTTCACTCACAAAAAACCAGAACTGTTCATAAAACCTCATCTTTGAGCTTTGAAGTCCAAATCTTTGAATCTCATATCTTGCAACTTTTCCTCAAACAAACCATCCAAATACTTCACATACATCATATAGAAGTTGTTCAAACATAAGAACAACTTCTGTAACATCATTATAACCATCTTCCAAACTCAAAAACGTTGTCTTGCAAGTTGATTTGGTTGGAGAGACCCAAACACTTTCAGCACAAAGTAAGGATCAAAACAACTTCAGGGAGGTCTAAGGAAGCTCAATCAATCATGACATTGCACCTGGAAAAATCCATACACATTTTGAGTTTTCACTTCAAGAGGAAGGTTTTCTCAAACTGCGATATCCTTGTTCATATATCATTTTACTTTTGTTTTCAAAAGAATAAAATAGGAAAAATCAGAGTAGAAGAGTTGCAAACACTCAAAACAATAGAAAAATGCTTCTGAAAGCCTAACACGGCCGGTCGTGTCACCTGACACGGGCCGTGTCACCTGACACGGGCCGTGTCTGGGTGAAAACAAGACAAATGACAGGACAGGGTCTTGACACGGGTTCCCGTGTCATAGGACATGGGCAGTGTCAATCTTACTGGGATTAAAACTTGATAAAATGACAGGACATGGTCTTGACACGGGTTCCCCTGTCACAGGACACGGCCCGTGTCAATCTTACTGGGATTAAAAGCTTGACAAAATGGACGGACAGGGTTCTGACATGGGTGCCCGTGTCACGGGACACGGCCCGTGTCAGCTCAGCTGGGACAAAAAAAAGACATGCATGGATTATTACAGGGTCCTGACACGGGTGCCCGTGTTAGCCTAAACACCAAGAATCTTGATTTTGAGACTTTTTATTCAATTTGGTTGTAATAGTAATTAGGTTTTAATTGCTTTAATCCCCATTTATAATTTGTACCCCCATCCCCTAAATGATGTAATAGCGTAGAGTTTTACATTTCCGCAATTTATCGCTTTAAATATAAATGCTAGTAATTAGGGTGTGTATGGCAAGACATACAATCAACAAGTAGAAAACCCTAATTAAATAATAAATGCATGAAATCAAAACGCTTTACACGCTTGCACCTCTAGGATTAACCTCACTTAGCAAAAATAATCAAAAACAAGATCGTAGTCCCTCGATGACCCTTCAATGTTGCCTTCGGTAAATGATCTTAGACCCTTACAAATTGCTAAGGTATCCTACAACATTGCATTCTATGGCTATACGATGACCCACACTTGTCCCTTCACATCAAAAGATAGAGTTTCTTACCATAAATAGTAAGATAGCAATACCTAAAGGAGGAGGAAAATAACTAAGACTTTTTAAGTAGGTAGAACATTCATAATTGCTTGCTCACAACCATTTTCAAAACATCTTTCAAACACACCAACACTTTCAAATGAAATATTTTCAAAAGTAAACACTTTGTATGCATTCTATTAGAGACGAGAATCATTACAAAGTTCTCCTAAACGAAGTTACTTTTCAAAAACACTTCCAAAAGCCCATCACAAACACATTTCAAACAAATCATTTCAAAGTGAGCTAGCAACTAAGAGCGCGTAGATAACTATGGATGAAAAGGGTGCTAACACCTTCCCTTTTCATAATTTACCCCCCGAACTCAAGAAAAAACTCTCAAAAGGTCTTTCATGTTCTTTTTACCTTTTCCTTTATTGGATAAAAGAAAAGTCGGTCGCGACTCTTGCTATCCGCAATAATTGCGATCAAACGCAAAACACCCAAGTCAGTTCTCCCACCGTATTAGATATCTATTATCTCAGTAAGAAACTTACTGAATATGAGTTACGGTATAATATGTTGGAAAAGACATGTTGTGCTCTGGCCTAGGAGGCATCGCGGTTGCGACAATATATGTTGAATCATACCACTTGGTTGATTTCTAAAATGGATCCAATAAAGTATATTTTTTAAAAGCCTGCTCTTACTGGGAGAATTTCCCGTTGGCAGATGTTATTATCGGAATACGATATTGAGTAACACACTTAAAAGGCCATAAAAAGCAGTGTTCTGGTAGATTATCTTGCTCACCAACCGATAGATGATTGCCAATCTGTCAAGTTTGATTTCCCTGATGAAGATGTGATGTTCTTGAAAGCGAAAGATTGCGATGAACCTTTGCCTGAGGAAGGTCCTGATCCTGAATCCTGGTGGGGTATGGTACTTGATGGAGCTGTGAATGTTTACAGAAAAGGAATTGGTGTTGTGATTATCACTCCTCATGAATCACACATTGCTTTTACCGCAAGGCTGACATTTGATTATACGAATAATATCGCGGAGTATGAGGCTTGTATCATGGGTCTCGAGGAAGCCATTGATCTAAGAATAAAAGTTCTAGATTTTTGTACCCCAAAATTTGTCCTCTCATTTTACTCAATACATGCCAATGGAGGTCCCCAAGTTGCTCAAGGAAGTCCAAGAGTTGACTAGACCAACTCTCTCCTAAGGCAGTATACCTCAAATTAGGGTTTCATTTTTCATCAAGATGCTTGAGTCCAAAGGATCCCAAATTCCTTCCAAGGTCTTAATACGTTACCAAGGTCATCCATGTCAAGTTTCATGCCTAGCACAAGAAGTTTGCTCAGCCAACTGCTCAGATGCTTGAGAATCGACTGTATTAGGTAAAAAGTCAACTGTGGCCCGCATACAGTCAAACCTCAAGATTTTTGGTCAACATCATCATTTTGAAGTTTTATCCATCATTTTATCAAGGTTTGATCATGATTCCTCAAGGGATGCTCCAAATTCATCAAAACCCAAAAGTTGTCAAATTAGGGTTTTGTAGGAAAAGTCAACCCAACTTTGACCAAGCATAACTTCTCCATACTTTATCAAAAAAATTTCATCCAAAGCTAATTTTTAAGAGGATGCAATTCCCCACAACTCATCTTCATCTCACAAGTTCAGAATATGCACTCATAAAATGATATGAATTTTGACATTATAGGTCCTTTTGAAAAGTCAACAAAAACACCTTTTGGGTCAAAGATTCATACATGAACATGGAAGAATCAATTGATATGCGACTAAAAGATTTGCTTAGGGGATATCCTAAGCTTTCTAAAAAGTCCAAGAACACCTCTCTAGGGTTAAAATTGGAGGAGATATGCCTAGTCAAAGTTGACCTTTTTTGCAAAATTGCCAAAAGTCAAATAAGTTCAAAATTGCATTTTTTGCCAAATGGGCCTAACTTTTTATGCCTGCACCTCACTTATAATTTAATCCAAGACCCAAATATACAACCTCGTGTTATTTGCTTCATTTTACAATTTATTTTGATTTTTTGTTAATTAAAATTTCAATTAAATCAAATAATTGATGAATAATGGAAAAGATATGTTATGATCTGATTTTTGGACAGGATTTCAATCAAATAATGCAAGGATATCATGATCAATTCGAATAAAGGCTGATTGGTACAAGAAAGGGAAGATTTGGATCAAAATAGCAAGTTTACATAAGCTTGAAAAGTAAATCAAATCTCTTATAATTGCAAAGATTTGATACAAATTTGTTGACCTAGTTCAGTCTACTATAAGGGCATAATAATTCCAAATCAGGAGAGCAAGGATTGGGACGTGCAAGCTGCTAGAACAAAACTAAAAATTTGAACAAAAAGTGTGAAATTGAATTCCATCTTAGAGCCACTCTCAAGGGGATTTGAGGCCAACAATCCACTCCTAGACACTTTCTGAAGCTACTCCATTCATTTGCAGGCTTCCAAACATCGAGAATCTCATCCTACAACCGTCACGGTTTGCACAAAATCTCAAAATTGATTCTAACAATTTACTCATCATAAACATGTTCTAAGCATATATTTGTGTTTAACATCATGTTTGCCACGTTTCTGGATTTTTTTATTGGAGTTTAAGTGCAAGTACGAGCGATTTCCATTATTAGGGTTTTAAGGTCCACTTTGGGGCTTTGCAATACAGGGAAAATTGGACCATGAATGGGGTACCATGACACTCGTGAGGCCAAGACGAGTTGATTGGTACCATTAAAATTGATTTATATTGCATGTATAGGATTTTTGAGATTGACAGGTTTGTAGCTACAGACCTTTGTCCGTAGGTAAAAGTACCAGAGCCTAAGACGACGGTCCAAGGAAGAAGATGATACGTGTCAAAGCATGGTTGGCCAATTCAAGTTTGGCTCGCGTTTTCTGGCCACTAACTTGTTTTCCAATATATTATATGTTCATTATTATATTAACAACTGAAACATCCAGTGCAGTTGGTCAGAGGAAAGAAGTCAGAAGCTCATGTCCTGGGTTTGATCCCAAGCGTGAGCTTTTGGAATTTTCTCCATTATTTTCTCCAAATCCAGGACACCTCACCTTCTGAGGATCATCATCTTTTGGATCCATCTCCAGCCAGATTCAGCGTACCTCATCTTCTGAGGATCATCATCTTCTGGATCCATCTCCAGCCAAATTCAGCACACCTCATCTTCTGGATCCATCTCCATCCAGATTCAGCACATCTCATCTTCTGAGGATCATCATCTTCTGGATCCATCTCCATCCAGATCCAGCGTACCTCACCTTTTGAGGATCATCACGTGCCCTCTAATCTCATCCTCTGGATCCATCTCCAGACAGATCTAACGCCAGCATATGCAGGTCCACCACGAGTCCCCAAAAGATGGTCTCATTGGATCAGGTGCCAGACTCTAGGTCATCCTTCTGGGTTTCAGAAGTTCAGCATACACCCCAGTTTGCTTCATCATTCCAGGCCCATTCTTTTTCTCTTCTTTATTTATTTCTTTTGTTTTAATTATTTTTGTTTATTTATTTTTCACCAAAAAATTAATTTTTTTTTCAATTAATCATAAAATCAACAAATCACAAAAATAAAAATAAAAACATTTTTTTAATAATATACTAATTAATTTAATTAGGAAATTATGTTAATTTAATTTCTTTCATAATTTAAAATTAATTAGAAATTAGGTTTAATTAATTTGTGATTTAATTGTTTTCTCAAATAAAAATCCACAAAAAATTCTTTCTCTCAATTAGGGTTTTAAGTTATTAATTATCGTCCTCGTATTTAATTTGCCGCGCGCTTGTTAATTATTTTTTCTATTATTTTGTAATTGTTCAGGGTTTGTAATAGTTAAATTAGGGTTTTTATTTCTTGCTTTAAATCCCCGGTTTTTGGTTATGTAATTAATCCCCTCCCCGAAGCCTTGTAATAGCTAGGTTTTACTTCCTCGCACTTTTAATTTTCGTAATCTTTAACTGCTTAGATGTATGCTAATAGGATTGTATGGCAAGAATGCATGAAAAATTAAAACAGTTAGAAAATCCTAATGTGCAAAGATAACATTAACTGAAAATGCACACTTGCACATGCTCACTCTTAGGGTATACTCTCACTCCGGTTGCCTTCGGTAAACGGTCATGAAGCATAAGATGTTTTAGTGGATATCCTCTATGTCCCAAAAGATCAAAAAATGACCCTTTCGACTGTTTCCTCGGAAAAGATCTTTAGGACTCTAAGATGGTTACTAAGGTGTCCTAACATTGCTTTTGTGACTGTACGTCCCTTTCGAATGTCCCTTACAACTCCAACGACGGTGCTACCTACTCCTTAATAGTGGGATATCATTGTCTAAAGGAAATAGAACAAAAATAATCTTTTTTCAAGTAGGTAGATGCTAGTAGGTACTTGCTCAAAATAAAACTTTTCACACAAACACTTTTCAAAAACAATTTTCAAAACAACTTCATTACATCTTTGAGGACTGATACAAGGGTTATCACGAAGCAAAATGTTTTCAGGACAAACACACACAAGCAATTTGAAAAATGAGAAAGTACCTAAGAGCCCGTAGATAACTATAGATAGAAAGGGTGCTAACACCTTCCGTTTCTATAATCTACCCCCCGTACTCAGAATATCTCGAAAAAAGGTTTTTTCTGTTCTTTTTCCTTTTCCAAGATTGGATGAAATAAAAGTCGGTGGCGACTCTTGCTTACCGCGACATTTTGCAAACAAAAGATGCAAAATGAAAACCAGTATTAAACAGTCGGTTCTTCCATCGTATCACATAGATGTTTATGGTGATTCAACTTTGCTAGTGAATCAGATTAAAGGAGAATGGGATACTCGTCACCCTGGATTGATCCCTTACAAAGATTATGCTATAAGACTATTACCCTTCTTTAACAAAGTTGAATTCCATCATATTCCCAGAGATGAAAATCAGATGGCAGATTCTTTGGAGACCCTGGCTTCTATGTATCAAGTGAATACTTAGAACGATGTGCCTCGTATCACAGTGCGATGTTTGGATAGACCGGCTCATGTGTTTGTGGCAGAGGAAACAATAGATGAAAAGCCTTAGTATTATGATATCAAGCACTTCCTCCAGACTCAGGAATACCCTGCTGGCACATCAAATAAAGATAGAAAGACATTGAAAACGTTGGCAAACAACTTTTTCCTCAATGAAGATGTGATGTATAAAAGAAATTATGACATGGTCTTATTCAGATGGGTGGATAGACACGAAGTAAACATGTTGATGCATGAGGTCCATGAAGGATCCTTCGGTACTCATGATAGTGGACATTCAATGGCAAAGAAGATGCTTATGGCAGGTTATTATTGGCTGACAATGGAATCCGACTGTTATAAATTTGCAAAGAAGTACCATAAGTGCCAGATTTATGCTGATAAAATTCATGTGCCTCCTACATTTCTCAATGTTATTTCTTCCCCATAGTCTTTCTCTATGTGGGGTGTTGACATGATTGGAATGATTGAACCAAAGGCGTCAAATGGATATTATTTTATTTTGGTAGCAATTGACTACTTCACCAAATGGGTAGAAGCATCTTCATATTCTAATGTTACTAAGCAAGTGGTAGTGCACTTTATCAAGAATAATTTAATTTGTCAGTATGGTGTGCCCAGCAGGATTATCATCGACAACAGCTCAAACTTGAATAACAAGATAATGATAGAACTTTGCGAAGAATTCAAGATTATCCACCATAACTCATCTCCCTACATGCCAAAGATGAATGTGGCTATTGAAGCTGCTAATAAGAATATCAATAAGATTGTCCAGAAAATGGTTTTCACTTATAAAGACTGGCATAAGATGCTCCCTTTCGCTTTGCATGGGTATCAAACATCTGTACGCACTTCAAAAGGGGAAAACCCGTTCTCTGTTGTATATGACATGGAAACAAGGCTCCCCATTGAGATTGATATTCCCTCTTTGCGTGTGATAATGGAAGCCAAGTTGTCAGAGGCTGAATGGGTCCATAACAGGTTTGACCAGCTGAATCTAATTGAAGAGAAAAGAATGACGACCTTGTGTCATGGTCAGTTATACTAAAAGAGACGAAGAAAGCTTTTGATAAGAAGGTCAAACCTCATATATTCAGAGAAGGCGACCTCGTACTCAGTAAGATCATATCCTTTAACGCTGATTCTAGGGACAAATGGACTCCTAATTTTGAAGGCCCATATGTTGTCAAGAAAGCCTTCTCTGGCGATACATTGATTCTTGAAACAATGGATGGTGAGGAGTTCCCACGTCCTGTGAATGCTGATGTAGTCAAGAAATACTTTGCCTAAAGAAATAAAAGAACAACTTGCTAAGATGAAAACCCGAAAGGGCACCTTAGGCAAAAGGAGCGTCTCGGTAGGCCGAAAACCCGAAAGGGCGATCTAGACAAAAATTAGAGACATAAAACAGAATAAATTTTTTTCGGTAGGTTGAAAACCTGCAAGGTAAACCTAGGCAAAAGTTAGGGATTTCTTGGCAAGTAACTACATCATACAAGACTTGATCATTGAAGCAACAATCTTCTTAGATCCTCACCACTCTTCAGCTGAAGTCGCTGCTCAGGGATTCAAAGTTGTTAGGAAGAATATAGGTCATTGTATTTCAATATATATTTTCCAATATATTACCATTTTCCAATCTTTGTAATCATCTATGGAGTCTATCCATTTGTATACTACCATCCTATTAATAAAGTTTGAGCCTTTATCCAATGCCTTGCAATTCTTATTTTATTAAGCTTACAAAGACTTTATTTATTATTAATAGTAATGATCAAAGAAACAGATTAAATAACAAAATTATTTTTTTGAAAAGAATTTACAAATTACTTATTGCTTTAGATTTTGTGACTCAAGGAGAACAAAAATAGTGACTCCAGTGACGGACATGTTCAGAAATTTTTGAAAGTCTGATTTCCCCAAGAAAATTCTCCCAAGAGACCTCTGCTGGAATGGGTATGATCTTCATGTGTTGCCCAATTAGTTGAAGACATGACCAATTGGCGTATACTGCGATGTTGGGTTTGCGATCCCATCTTCACTAGTCAAGTTTTGGTACATTGTGATCTCGGGTTTGCCTGATATGAAGTCTCTATCCCAAATTCCTCAGTAAGGTCTTCACTCACATGACGAAAAGTCTCTTCCCCTTTGCATGCTGAAATGGAATCATTTGCAAAACACTAACCTTTGTAGTATCAGAATTATTATTGTTGTTTGTTTCCCAGACAACCAAACAAGGGCAATATCTTTCCTAAGAAGTTTTGAAACAGTTGTTAACTTTTTTGGGTTTTCTCCCACACAGTGTTGGGTTTGATTTAAAATCCCCCATAAGTTTGATTTCTTATTGTAATGTTTGACATTCTTAAATCCCCAAGTAAGACCGAGATAACGTGTATTTCTAAAAATTATCATCCCTATAAGGTTTCATAATTTCTCCCTAGAGAAGTTGGTGCAATCCTTACTCTCAGTATTAAAGAATGTATCTTGGGTTCCCCTCGATGATGTGGTGTTGCCCTCCCCAATAAAGATAATACAGTATCCCCAAATGATGTCTCAACAATGTGGTATTGTTTTCCCTAGTGAAATCAGTATCGTAATCCCCAACAGAAATATAGACCTTGAAACTTTTGTTTTCCCCATTGAAGTCTTTATGCTATACCCTGGTGGAGCCTGGAGGAAGATGTTATATCATTATGACTGTGTTGGTTTACTATTCTGATTATGTTCCCTCCCAATAAAGTTAAGCTGTGAAATAGGAATTTGTTTCCTCAGTTGGTGCTTGCTTTCTTATGGAAATTCCATCTTGGATGTGATTTAGCCGAGTATTTATTGTACCTACTTGTTTTGCCCGTTTGTCCCCAGTGTTATATGTTTTTCTTGTCAGCATATACATAATAACATTTATGCATTCATACATACATCACGCCTATCTGAATTTAGAAAATCACCGCTCATTCGCATTCATTAATATTTTATTGGCATATTACCCCGCTTTACAAAGTTGTTCTATCCTCTCTCCAATAGATTGTCAACCTTAAGCAGAAAGTGTATATTCTTTCAATTTACCCATTCAGTTGGGCTCTCATGGAAGAATTCTGCTTTAGCCCTCATGTTCATCTCTTTGTCTGGATAGAACGTGTTTCCCTCTTGAGTTTATTTCTCATGAGGATTTATTTTGGTTGACTGTTTCACTCTGGTTTATTTCTGGTTTGAATGTGTGGTCCCTGGCAGTATTATTATTTTGATTTTGACAAGCGTTGAGCACCTGTGTGAGAATGTACATTTATTTTGCACGTGAAAACTTTATCTCCTCAGTAGTAATATATTGTCATTTCCCTAGGAGGTCCTACTTCTTTCCCCAAGAAGCCGTATTTCTTTCCCAAGGGAATCATTATTGCAATTCCTACTCATAACAACAAATAACAGGTCTCTTTATTTGAGCAATCTGTATTTCCCTAGTGAATCTGATAGCTCACGGAGAAGATTCAGATTTGTTACTCTAATGAATGGTAGCCTTGTCATTATAGAAGGTAGTTTGTTGTTGAGATATGTTACTCCAATGAATGGTAGCCTTGTTATTATGGAAGGTAGTTTGTTGTTGAGATTTGTTACTCCAATGAATGGTAGCCTTGTCATTATGGAAGGTAGTTTGTTGTTGAGATTTGTTACTCCAATGAATGGTAGCCTTGTCATTATGGAAGGTAGTTTGTTATTGAGATTTGTTACTCCAATGAATGGTAGCCTTATCATTATGGAAGGTAGTTTGTTTTTTATATTTGTTACTCCAATGAATGGTAGCCTTGTCATTATGGAAGGTAGTTTGTTGTTGAGATTTGTTACTCTAATGAATCGTAGCCTTGTCTGTATGGAAGGTAGTTCATTGTTGAGATCTTTTTCCGATGAATGGTAGCCTTGTCGTTATGGAAGGTAGTTCGTCATTGAGATTCTATTGCTCCGAAGAAGTTCATTTGTTTTCAGTTATGAGTACTGATTGCTTATTGAAATTTACTGGTATTATTTTACAATTTCTTTCCATGGTGGGTCGATGTTACTTTTTTTCTATCTCCCTAGTGAGTGTGTTGTACCCCAAAATTTTCCCTCTCATTTCTCAAGTAATCTCTCACAAGATCTCCATTGATTCAAGACTGCACAAGGTTTTATCAGCTCAAGACACCTCCTTAAGCACTGATAGCTGAAAATTAGGGTTTGAGTTTGCACAAGGTCAAATGGAATTTTAATACCTCATATGAATTTCATTGATCATTTGGACCCTCACGATTTCTCATGTCAAGTTTCAAGTCTTGGATCACATTTTTGCTCAGTCAATTGATCAGATGACCTAAAATCAGCTGTATTGGGGAAAAAGTCATATGTGGTCAATTTACAGTCAAACTTCATATTTTTTTGTCCATATCAACATTATAAATTCTTATATGTAATTTGATCAAGTTTGGATCATAATTCCTCAAGAAATTTGATCAGATCATCAAAAGAGCAAAATGGTCAAAATTAGGGTTTTGACTGGGAAGGGTCAATTTCTGATTTTTGATTTAGCAAATGACTTACTGGTTTAAGACATGAATTTAAGGATTCAAATACTTCATTTTGAACTAATGGCAGGGCTCAAAACATTTCTCAAGTTCAATTGACTGATAGTTGAATTTCAGTCAACTAATGAAAAGTAAATTGTACACTAAAAAGTCAAACTTTGACTTTTTGATCCAAATCAAGTTCCAAAGATTACAATTCATCAAGAAATGTCAAAATATGAAGCTCTTTCATCAAGAAATCAAAAAGTAAAGATTTCATTTTGAAATGTCAAAATTTCTAAATTTAGAATTTTTCTAAGTGTTGGAAATTCACATTTTTTTCACAACTTTGAGCCAAATTTTCACCATGATGCAAGATGATTCAAGAGAAACTTCCAACATGAAAGTTGTAGATCTCAATGATATCTGAAACATTGAATAGCAGAAACTTTTCTAGAAATTCTTAAATTTCAAGTTATGATTTTGTAAAGACATGCTCATGAAACTTGAAAATTTAGTGAAATTTTGCCCTAGTTTAGGCTTGATTTTGACCTAACTTCATGACAATTTTTCACATAGTTCCAAGATGCATATTCAAAAATGTCCAAAATATAAGTTATAGAGGATGTTACAAGATTTCAAAAATGTCCAAGAACTCATTAAGATCATACTTGAGCTAAGATAATCAAAGGCAAGTAGTTAGGGTTTCATTCTTGTTTTACAAGGCAGATTTTTAGGATGAACGTGAACCAAATCCATGCTAGGCTACATAATCTTTGCTTTGCAGACTTGAAACTTATTTTTAACTCCATAATTAAATGACTACACAGTTGTTAGAATCTTTAATCCAAGAATTCAATGCATTGCCCATGCTTAATACCATTTTAGGAAGAAATGCAACATTGCCATTTTGGAAAAGTGGCTTTATGCATAAAGTCCACTCTTCTTGAGCCTCTAACTTATTGTTCTGAACATACACAACATGTATGCTCAGAAGCAACATGTTTAAAGCTTCTAAGCCACCCTATGAGCCAGGTGCTTGTGCATTGGAACCACATTTCTCAAGCTTTCTTCAAAATCAAGCAAAAAGCCACAAACATATGATTCTTGATTTTTGACTTCTCCAAGCATCAAAACTTGTTGCTTATAAATAGAGGCCCTATTTGCAAGTTAACACACGAGCTTGAACATCCGGAAACTCTCCCAAACTCCCTCAAATTAGAACTTGCATCAAAACTCCACTGTTGTGCACATTTTGACATTGAAACCTAAACTCCCTTTTCCCTCGCGCGTTTTCAATCCAAATCAATCACAAAGCTTATATACATCAAATATAGTCCATATCCATCCCTGTTTCATAACTTTAACTCCATCTTCATCATCTTCTTAACTCAAAAACAGAGCACTGCAAGTTGACTTCTCCAGGCCATTCCAGTCATCCATTGCTCAAGCTAACCATTGCATTAGCTTCTTGGGAACTTGAGGAAGCTAACCTGATCATTGTAGCACCTTCAATCAAGCTCATTTTCATTTCACGATTTCCAGTTTTGAGGTATCATTTCCGAACTTATATCTTTTTTATTTAGGCATTGTTAGGCTTACATTTGTGAAGATAAAATATAGACATCATTGCCCTGAAACTGTACATGTCCATAGATTTCATTTATATTGATTGAGCTTAGAGAATTTTAGGCTTGAATCTCTGAAAAAAGTTAGGTCAGAATTTGATACTTTTAGAAAATCCCATTCATCTTTGATTTATAGCTTATGATATTTATATGGTTGGATTCATATGGAAAAATGGAGCAACTTTCATGTTTGCATATTTCATTTTTGTTGAGAAATGAGCAAGTTACAAGAACCATGGCTGGAGGTTGAAGATGAAGTCATTTTCAGGACTTGACTTGTATTATGTATTATTTATTTTTCTTATGTTAACGAATGTACAACCATCCCAATGGCAAAGGCAGCACGCATTTATCTCAAGGTAACAGGTTCAAGTTCCAGCGTTGCCTTTTATTCAATTTTTCAATATTTTCCTCCTTTTTTGTCACAAACAGCAGCGCCTGGGCCTCCAATCAACGAGCCTTCCATTTTTTTGCTGCACCATCCCCCCATTTTACTTATTCCAGCAAGCCCTTTTTTTTTATTTCATCTTTTTCTGAGCACAAAAATCCCATTTGGGCCAAACTTAGACAAAAATCTGTTTTTCTAATAAACACCTTAAACTTCTTTTTCACCCCCTGACTTTCATATTTTATTTTATTTCATTTTTATTATTATTATTATTATTATTATTATTATTATTATTATTATTATTATTATTATTATTTTATTAATAAAAAATCCAAAATATTTTTATTTATTATTTACACACTTATTTATTTTTATTTTCTTAAAAAACAAAAAGACAAAAACATTTTCTTAATAAATTAATTTCTTTTTCTTAGTAAATTAATATTTAGATTTATGTTTAATTATTATTTTTCTTTTTTATCTAAAATTAATTTAGAACTTAAGCTTCTTTTAATTAATTAATTTTCATATTATTTTTATTAACTTAAAACCTTTCATAAAAAAAACCTAAAAAATGTTTCAAACTTAATTTCTTTTCTTAATTAGTTTAAGTTTAAGTTTATTTAATTTTAATTAATCATTTTTCTTAATTAGGTCAAAATTAAACCCTTTCACAAAAACCAAACAAAAAATCATTTCTTTTCCATTTATTTTCTTGCAATCCCCATTTGTAAAATGTGTACACTCCATCCCCTAATAATGTAATAGCGTAGTAATTTTACTTTCCTCAATTTATCGCTTTATATAAATGCTAGTAATTAGGATTTATATGGCAAGATTAAAATCAAGAATGTAGTAAACCCCAATCCAAGATACACAATGCATGTAAATCAAACACACTTGCACACTTACACCCTTAGGGTAATTCCACTTTGTTGCTTTACAAAAATGGTCATGTTATGCATGTGGGATGTCTTAGCAAAAACAAATCAAAATACAAGATCATAGTCCCTCGATGACACTATCAATGTTGCCTTTCAAAATGATCTTAGTCCTTTAAAGAGAAATGCTAAGATATCTCATAACATTGCTATCATGACTATATGATGACCCACGCCCGTCCCTTTACATCCAAAGATAAGGCTTCTTACTAAATCAATGGTAAGATAGTAATATCAAAGGAAGGAAGAAATGAACAAAGACTTTTGAGTAGGTAGATTTTTCCTAGTTGCTTGCTCACTTTCAAAACAAGCATCCTTGATTATTTTCAAAACAAACACCAAACACTTTCAAAACATGAAATATTTTCAAAAAGTCCAACATTTTTTAAACGTTCTTACGAACGAGAACTATTACAAAGTTTGCCTAAACGAAGGTGCCTTTTCAAAATACTTTCAAAAAACACCATCAAACACATTTTCAAACAAAAGAAAGTAATCTAGCAAGAAACTAAGAGCCCGTAGATAACTATGGATGAAAAGGGTGCTAACACCTTCCCTTTTCATAATCTACCCCCCCGAACTCAAGAAATAATCTCAAAGGTCTTTCCTGTTCTTTTCAGCCTTTCCTTTTGGATAAAAGAAAAGTTGGTGGCGACTCTTGCTAACCGTAACATTTGCAATCAAACACAAAACATCCCAAGTCAGTTCTCCCATCGTATCACAGAACTGGCGACTCTGTTGGGGATAAAATTAAAAGTGGGGTTACCTTAGGGCTAGATCACCCTTATTTTCTTTCATTTTTTTGACTTGTTTGCTTTACATTTTTGGTTCCTTGTTTGGGCTTGTTTTAAATCCTCTACTCGGATTTGGGATACCTTATAGGTAAGTAGCAATATGTTTTGGAAACTGTGCGGGGTATACCGACATGTTCTAAGAAATAGTTACATTAGTGTTACACATTTGTGGGTACGGGTAGCCCTTGAATAGTCAAGGAGAATACGGGGCCACTGTGTGGTGTCATGAAGCACTAACTGACTTTAGAAGCTTTACTTGAGCAACTTGACCATTAAAAAGTAGTGAGATAACCGGATTTGGTGAAGTCTTAAGTTGGTTGATACTCGATACTACACTCATTGAGATCAGACTTCTCGGGATATTTCGGTCTCCATTAAAGAGGCTTGCGCTGAAACCATGCCCGACAAGAAAGATCAATGATATTGAGATCCCTTAGAACCCAGTTACTATTTCTAGGACAGGTTTGAGCCAACTAAACTTCAAGAGGGTACTTACCTATAAGACTCCATGCAAGCCTAAACCTAAGGTCTTGTTTGTCTTTGTGTGTATATATTTACTTGTACATAACATCATAAACATCATAACTTCATACTCATTCTCACTAACCATTTCAAGGATTTTTAGGATTTACCTTTGTTTTGTTTTATATGACATGGCTTCTATCCACAGGAATACTATCCAAGTCAACCTCGTAAGGATTCCTTCTCAACTCAAAGAGTTAGCATCAAGGGTTCCTGAGAACTCTTCATTCTCCGAAAGACATGGTTGCCTCCTAAACTTGGTTACCTCTAGCACAAATGAAGATATGATGAAGGTGCTTTTCCAGTTCTTTGATCCTCTACACCATTGCTTCACTTTTCCCGATTATCAGCTTGTACCTACTTTGGAAGAATTCTATCAACTCTTGAGGATTCCCATTCTCAATCAACTACCTTTCAACGGTACGGAAAGAGATCCAAGACCTGAAGAGATTGCCCGAGCGCTACACTTGCAACAATCTGATGTCACAACTAATTGGGAAACAAGGAGTGGTGTCAAAGGTTTCTTAGCCAAGTTCTTGTTTGAGAAAGCTCAAGATTGTTGGAACTCTTTGGACTTACAAGCTTTTTAAGAGATCTTGACCCTTCTCATCTATGGGATGGTTTTGTTCCCAAACCCTGACCAACTTGTAGATGTAATTGCTGTCAAAATATTCATGTCTCGCAATCCTGTGCCTACTTTGTTGGGGGATATCCTACATTCTCTCCATACTCGCACTATGAGAAAGAGAGGGGCCCTCATGTGTTGCACTCCTATCTTGGCCAGATGGTTTATTTCACATCTTCCCCTATTTGTGTTGAAGAACGAGCAAGGTATGAGGTGGTCCCATAGGTTGATGACACTAAGACATTCAGATATTCATTGGTGTTCTCGATCCTTGGAGAATGTTACTATCATTGACCGTTTTGGGGAATTACCAAATGTCCCTTTGCTTGGCATTAGGGGAGGTATCACTTACAATCCTTGCTTAGCCTTACGACAGTTTGGTTATGCCCGAAGGGATGGTCCTCATGATATGCTCTTCCAAGGAGTGGTTTTCGAATACGAGAGCGACGATCAAGGCTATCGTCCGAGATTTATAAGAGCTTGGAGGATGGTAAGCAAAGTGGATAGTAAGATGCTGGGACATAAGAATTCCATTCCCCTTGAGCCTTACCTTAGGTGGGTACGAGCTCGTGCTCAGAAAGTTGTGACGCCTTATCCCTCTATCTTACCAGTTATCATGGAACCTGTGGTTGAAGGAGATGTCATATACACTGTTTTCCATCCCGACATGCCTACTTATCTTGAAGACTTGCAAAAGTGTTGGATTCAACCGAAGGAAGAACGAGATACATTCGAAGCTCAATTATATGCTAGTGAGAAGAGGGTCTTGGAGCTTACAAAGCAGCTACATGAAGAGAAAAGCGTGAACACCTACCTTGCACCGAAGAGGATGCATTTGGTATTTTTATCTTAAAGATTTATTTTGTAAGCCCAAGATGCATGCTGTAGTCATTTTGAACTAATTAATGTAATTTGACGTTTGTTCATGCTTTGTCTATACAAATTTAAATTTCACAAATCCTTGAAATCATTTGCATACACATCTTTCACACATCATAAACATAACAGGTTTTCCATGACAGGATTCCTTATATTTCTGCTGTTTATTTCAGCAAGATGGATCTAGAGAAAATAGTGAAGGACCTCCAAATACAAAACTCTCAATTCCAAGAGACTCTACTGGCCCTAGCCAAGGGGCAACAAGATATGATGGCATTGCTGGAAGCTAAAAAGAAACCCAAGAGGAAAGCCTTAGTCAACATGGGTAGAAGGTTCAAAGAGTCGGTCCGTTAGATCCCGATAGTGGAAGACTCATATGAGGAAGACGAGAATCAGATTGGAGAGGTGAGGAGTGCCCAAGCTGGGTGCATCAATGATCAAGCGTCTGATGATGATTATTTTGACGAGTAGTATCCTCCCGCCAATGTCAAGTACAAGTAGCTAGAAGACAGATTGAGGGCTGTTGAGATTCAAGTCGTCCTCGGTTTAGATTTTGATGATTTAGGTTTGATCTCTAGGGTTGTCATTCCCTACAAATTAAAGATACCAGTATTTTCAAAATACGATGGAGTTTCCTGTCCAAAACTTCACCTGAAATCTTATGTGCGCAAGATACAACCGCACACCGCTGATAAGAAACTCTGGGTTCACTTTTTTCAAGAAAGCTTGGCCGGAATGCAAATAGAGTGGTTTTACCATTTGGATGGTTCCCGCATCAATACACGGGAAGACTTATCTACCGCTTTCTACGACCAATACCAGTATAATGCCGACTTGGCGCCAACAGGAGTTCAGTTGCAAGATATGACAATAGGGAAGAATGAAGGATTCAAAGAATACGCACAAAAGTGGAGGGACCTTGCCAGTAGGGTTCAACCATATTTGACTGATAGAGAGCACATTGACATGTTTATGGGCACTTTATTTGTTCCATTCTTTAACTTGTTGGTTGGCTATTCTTCTTCCGCTTTAATCGAGCTAATCTTAACCGGTGAAAGGGTTTAAAGCGACATCAAAAGCAGGAAGATCCCCATGGCATCTTCCTCCACTTCCAATCCTGTAAAGAAACCTTTTGTCGCAAAGAAAGAAATCAATGTTGTGTACGGGGAAAGGTCCCGTACCAAGAAGGTTGACCGCCAGTCTGTTAATGTTGTCCGAATTTCCAATCCAACTCCTACTCAAAGACCATCTGCTAATCATCAACGGTTTGAAACTCCGAGAAGACAATTCACGAGGATAGGCATGTCACTATCCCAAGACTTATAACACACGATAAAGGCTAATTTGGTGACATTGCGCGATCCTCCGGCCAATCCAGATACCTCTTCATCAAAGTATAATCTGAACGCCAAATGTGCATATCATTTAAGTAGTCCCGTGCATGAGACTGACCAATGCTGGGCCCTGAAGAATAAAATTTAGGACTTGATAGATAAAAAGACTATTGAATCTAATCCTCCTCCAACTCTGAATGTAATCACGACACCTATGCCAAATCATGGCAAAGGTGTCAATGTTGTTGAAGATACAATTTTTGTTTCCTCTGTCAAAGACTTGACTACTCCGCTGAACATCATCAAAAAGAATCTGTTGAAAGCCGGGATTTTCCCTGGCTGTATGAAGGTTTGTGTTTGATGTACCAAACAACTCAATGGATGCAAAGGGATGAAGGAAGGCATTCAACGCTTGATGGATAGGCACGAGATCCTATTTGAGAAGACTCCGCTTGCCAAAAGTTTGACTATTAAATGTGAAGATCTCTCCATTATAACCATCTCAAACAAGCCTCTTAGGATCTCCTCCAAAGGTCCTATCAGGATTTCAAATGAACCAGTTGTTGCTCGTCTAATAATTACCGCTCCTGGACCAATTCCCTACTCTTCAAACAAGGCAGTTCCATGGAACTATGGTGCTGAGGTGTTTTACCATGGGATAAAACAAGACGCTTGGACCGAAGAAGACAAAGCTGATGATGTTGGTAACATAATTGGCTCAAGTAAGGTAACCCAAACTGGGAGAATCTTTTCACCCAACATCTCACCACTAGTTGTTACAAATGCACTTGTCCGCATCACTGCTTCTAGGCCAAGTACTGATACAAGAGGGAAAGAGAAAGTTGTTGAGCCTGTCATAATAGAAATACCCGCAAAAGACATTGCTGATGGAGAACCTTCTGCTCGTGAGATGGACGAGATCTTGAAAATTATTAAAAGGAGTGACTTCAAGATTGTGGAGCAGTTGGGGTAAACCCCTTTCAAGATTTCTATGTTGTCTTTGCTACTCTGTTCTGATGTCCATGCTCGGGCATTAATCAAATTCTTGAAGAAGGCTCATGTCCCTCATGAGACCACAATTGTCCAGTTTGAGAATTGTGTGGCAAGCTTGATGACCGATAATGGTTTGGGGTTTTCATATGCCGATCTGACACCGCTTGGGAAGAACCACAATAAATCTCTACAGGTGTCTGTCGAGTGCAAGGGGGCCACCCTAGCACACGTTCTGGTTGACACTGGTTATTCTTTAAATGTGCCACCTAAGGGGGCGTTAAACCATTTAGACTGTGAAGGTTTAGTTCTGAAACCCAGTGATATTATTGTGAGGGCCTTCGATGGATAAAAAAAGACAGTTCATGGAGAGGTTGATCTTCTAATCAAGATGGGCTTACAAATTTTCAACTCCACCTTCTACATCATGGATATCTGTCCTGCCTATTTTTGTTTGTTGGGCCGCCCTTGGATCCATGAAGTTGGGGCAGTAACCTCAACTCTTCATCAAAAGCTTAAGCATCCGGTCAAGGGAAGAATTGTTACTGTCTGTGGTGAGGAGGAGTTCATGGTAAGCCACCTAAACTCTTTCAAATACGTAGAGATGGACAGGGAATTTATAGAGACCCCGTGTCAAGATTTTGAAGTTGTGCCACCAATGGTTGCTGCTACCAAATGTTCCCCTGATGTGTCCAAAGCTGTTAAGGTCGTGTCGAAGATGGTTTCATTCAAAGATGCTCGTGTTGTAGTTGAAGAAGGAAGCTGTGATACTTGGGGGAAACTCCTCGAGATCCCATTCAAAGAAAACAAATTTGGTTTGGGTTTCACCGTCAAGGCTCAGAAGGAAGTGAGGCACGCTCGTGCAGGGAAGCCCCCTCTCTGTATTGGAAGCCATGAAGTTAACGTTGCGGGTGATTCAGATGATGAAGCTGCATTTGAAGATTGGGTGTATCCTACTACCACGTAGCTCAAGAATTGGCATGCAAAGGACTTCGTGCCCGTCTCCTTCATTGAGGAGTAATATACTTGTTTATTGCTTTCTTTTAATTCAAGAACATTTTGTCTGTAATATTAAACAATGACTTTTATGCCATGTGCCTGGCCCAAGGAACTTTGGTCCATTTGTCAAGGGTTTTATGTATGTTCATCTTATCATGTGATCATTCAATACAAATCATTGGACTCTTTTGCATTCAAATCTTTGTGCTCATTGTCTTTCTTTTTCTTCAAATACATTTTTCAAAATAGCCATGTATCTTACATGCACACACACACACACACACTCTTGCAGGTCCTCATCCACTCCGGATCTCAATGCCAATGACACTACTATTGCCCATTATGATTTTGAATGTCCAATTAACCAATCCGAAGACGAAGGCGAGAAAGATTGTGAAATACCAAGAGAACTAGCCAGACTTCTATTACAAGAGGAAAAAGTTATTCAGCTGCATGAATAGTTAGTTGAAGTCATCAATCTAGGTACCGAGACAGACAAGAAAGAAGTCAAGATCGACGCTAACCTAGAAAGCAGTGTCAAAAGAAGATTGGTTCAGATGTTGCATGATTATGTGGAAGTGTTTGATTGGTCGTATGAAGATATGCCAGGGTTGGATACCGATATTGTAGTTCAACGTCTGCCGACAAAGGAAGATTATCCTCCTGTCAAACAAAAAGTTTGTCACATGAGGCCTGACATGTCTGAAAAGATAAAAGTTGAAGTGATGAAACAATTTGACGCAGGATTCCTAGTTGTGACATCTTATCCCCAATGGGTTGCCAATGTGGTTCCAGTTCCAAAGAAAGACGGAAAAGTTCGTATGTGCGTAGATTATAGGGATCTGAATAGGGCAAGCCCCAAGGATGACTTCCCTCTACCTCATATTGATGTCCTGGTCGATAACACTGCTCAGCATAAAGTATTCTCTTCAATGGATGGTTTCTCTGGCTATAATCAAATTAGGATGGCCCCCGAAGACATGGAGAAGACCACTTTCGTTACACAATGGAACACCTTTTGCTACAAAGTCATGCCGTTCGGGTTAAAGAATGCAGGGGTAACATATCAAAGGGCTATGGTAGCTTTGTTTCATGATATGATCCATCATGAAATAGAGGTATATATGGATGATATGAATTCCAAATCACAAACTGAAGAAGAGCATCTCGATCACTTGTATAAGCTATTCGAAAGGTTGAAAAATTATAAGTTGAGGTTAAACCCTAACAAGTTCACATTCGGAGTACGATCTGGGAAGCTTCTAGGTTTTGTTGTCAACGGTAAAGGCATCGAAGTCGATCCTGCCCAGGTAAAGGCCATCCAAGAAATGCCAGTCCCCCACTCTGAAAAAGAAGTCAGAGGATTCTTGGGTTATCTCAATTACATCGCCCGCTTCATATCTCACTTGACTTCTACTTGTGAGCCAATCTTCAAACTCTTAAAGAAAGATCAAGTAGTCAGATGGAATGATGAATGCCAAACAGCCTTTGACAAAATCAAAGAATATCTGCAAGAACCTCCAATTCTCATGCCTCCAATTGAAGGAAGACCATTGATCATGTATTTGACAGTACTAGAGAATTCTACGGGGTGTGTTTTAGGCCAACATGACAAGTCTGTCTGAAAAGAGCATGCTATTTACTACCTGAGCAAAAAGTTTACTAACTGTGAAACCAGATATTCACTGCTCGAGAAAACTTTTTGTGCTATGGCATGGGCTACTCGCCGGATAAGACAGTATATGTTGACTCATACCACTCTGTTGATTTCTAAGATGGACCCAATCAATTACATCTTCAAGAAACCTGCTCTTTTCGGACGAATAGCCAGATGGCAGATGATCTTGACTGAGTACGATATTTGATAGATAATGCAAAAGGTAATCAAAGGAAGCATACTAGCAGATCATTTTGCCCATCAAGCTGTTGATGATTATCAGTCTATGAACTTTTACTTCCCAAATGAGAACATCATGCTAGTAACCGACTGCACGAAACCTGGACTGTATGACAGACCTAAACAAGGATCCCGATGGACTATTGTCTTCGACGGGGCTTCCAACGCCTTAGGTAACGAAATTAGTGTTGTGATCACCTCCCCTGAAGGTTTCCACACTCCATTCACTGCCAGACTATGCTTCGATTGCATACAAAACATGGCTGAGTACGAAGCATGCATCTTGGGTCTGAAAGATGCCATTGATTTGAGGATCAAGCATTTGAATGTGTTTGGGGATTCCACTCTGGTGATTATCCAAGTAAATAGAGATTGAGACACTAAGCAATCTAATATCATCCCTTACAAAGAACTTGTGTTATCCTTAATTCTTAACTTCGAAGAGATCACCTTTGAACACTTCCCTAGGGAAGAAAATCAGTTGGCTTACGCCTTGGCAACTGTGTCTTCAATGTTCAAGGTCAGATGGGACAATGAAGCCCCTATGATTACCATTGAGAGATTATACGAACTTGCGCACTGATGTGAGCTTGACAGTGATACAGAAAAGCCATGGTACCTGTAGCGGTAGAAATGTGCAAGACTAAGCCATTGGATTGACTAGACTTTATACAAATCAAAATAAAAATCGCCACCATGCTTTATTGTTTCCAAAGGAATGGGAAAAGAGCGAATAACCCAAAAAGAGGGGGAAAGATTCAAGGTAAGGGGGTTGGTTATGGAAAGGAAAGGTATTAGCACCCTAAACATCTACGGTACTCCACAGGAACCTCTTTGAAAATCTGTATATTTTGGCTATAAAAATGTGTTATATAAAAAATGGATGGTGGAGGCGAGAAGAGAAATATTTTTTTTATGATTTTTGCACCCGCCGCGGTTGCGAACCTTTAGTGCCTATGTACCACCTTTCGTGCAATAGGGGATCAGGGTACACGTAGTTCCTCTTTTAAAAATTTGAAACACAAATGTGTTGGTTGATTTTATGAGATAAGACATCATCGCAATTGTCCGTGCGAAAAAACATACTTACTACCCACAATCATGAGAAAGGAGAATTTGCATCATCTCAAAGTGGAGGATATGGCTTGGATTTTAAAATCAACAATGCCTCACTCAACACCCAAGTGGAAAATATCTCACTTCACTACATATTGTAGAAGTATAGTTGTTTGCATCACTACAAGGATTGACAAGAGTCTAATCTTTTGAGAAAAGTTTAAAGATAAAAGCCAAAGTGGCAAAATGGTTTGAAATGAGATTGGTTGACTTTTAGTCTTCTCACAAAAAAAAGGTCAAGGTATTATTAAATTGATTAAAATTTATTTATGAAAATGTTTCGAAGATGCATGGACCTAAGTCCAAGTTTATTATGAAAATGTTTCAAGTTTCAAAACAAGAAGAGTTTTTTTTTAAAGGAGGGAGAAGATTTTTGAAATTAAAGAAGACGGGAGGAGAAGAAGAGGCTATCCTAAAGCATAAGGTAAAATCTAGGGATAAGAACCATCAAACCAACAAGAAGCCAATACTTTACATTATGAGTCAATATAGAATTCCCATTCTTTGGATTGAAAACAAGCAAGCAAAGATACTAGACCTCTTGAGAGAACCAAACTTCAAGTGCATTAAGTCTTCGAAAAAATTGGGCAGAGTAACGACTGTATGCGGATGAATTCCAGATTACAAACAAAGTATGTAATCACAATAACCTGCACACAAAACAAACAAACAACCCAATGTCTTGAGGTAAACCCCAAGAGCTCCAGACAAAATATCAAATAAAGTCACAAGGTCTCCAAGATAGGCCAAGGTCTCTAATCCTAAGTCCAAGAAGTCCAATACTCCATAATGCCAAGGATAGTAACCAAGTAGGCGAAGTATCATTAATGATTTTTATGGTTCATGTTGATTATTAGGTGTCTTTAAAAAGAAAGAAAAGCTCAAGTGAGCAAAATAAAAATGACATAAAAGTAAATGCTCAAGTGAGCAAAGATGAAAATAGCATGAAATGTAAAATGCTAAAAGTAAACGGTACATAAAGCATAAAAATAAAAGCGTAAAGTAAAGTTAATTGTTAGTAATTAGTGGTTAGTTGGATGACCATCTTGAAACTTGCATTTGGAACTCATTAGAGGATTGGTAGAACCAAAGCCTCCACACAACAAGTTGCATTTGCTTTTTGTCAAGTATATCATCCATTTTGGAATTCTCACAAGGCAACATGTAATGATCAACGATGTTTAAGTGATCCGCATTGACCAAAGGTGTTGTAGATCCATTAGAGGATTGGTAGAACCAAAGCCTCCACACAATGAATCTCAAGGTTATTGGATCAAAGAGATCAAATTAACATACTTGGGCTTGCAATCATAAGTTTGGGTCACGAATGATTATTTATTCGAATCGGGACAAAATTTAGCGCTATGTTAAGCAATCGTAAGTAGACTTATGTAGAAGTCACACCTATTTTGAGGTCGGTCAATAGCAATATATGTACTTCATGTTTGGATAAATGATATAGAGATCACCATCCCTTAACATGTAGCACAATTAAAAAAGAAAGGGATAAGATGAAGAGGGAGGGGAATGATAAGCTAATTTGGATCACCATTTCAAAATTCTTTCATCTTTAAATTCAACCACTCCTCTAGATGGATTAAAGCACTAAACATATCATTAATCCAAAGCACCAAAAATGAATTAAATAATTCACTCTTAGGTAGATTTGAATTGATGAACATTTATCCAACTTCATCTACATCACAAAGTCCATTGAGTTTAAAGACAAATTGGACATTTAAAATTTCAATCCAAACCAACAATCAAAAGGAGTTAGTAGAAAAAGCATTTTGGATCAAAGCTGCCCCAAAACAAGGCAAAAAATGCATTTTGTCCTGGTGTAAATCGATTTACACTACTATGTAAATCGATTTACACAGTACAGTTTTCAAAAATTCGCGTGAAATTGCTTTTGTGCAATCGATTTACACTTAGTGCAAATCGATTGCACACAGTAACAATAGCAAAAACAACATTTTAAAAGGGCAATTTCTTGTTCAAACTTTCCATCAAACACCTTATGATCATGGATCCACTTGAGCACGAAAATTCCATCAAATTATAAGAAAATAACACCATTGAAATCACAAAATAATGCTCAAAGAATCAATCCCAAAGATCACCAAGAGATCACATTGTGAAAGATGAATTATCCAACTTACCAAAGGTAGATCTAGAGAATTATCAAAACAACTTCAAGAATTTACTTCAATTCAACCACAAGAATCAATTGACCAAGCTTGGATGTAGAGAATTGATGGAGAAAAAGTGTTTGGATGAAGGTTTAGCTCAAAGATTAGTAAGCTTCAATGCAAAGCTTACTAACTTTTTGAAAATGGAGCTTTGAGTGAATTTGGTAGATGAAGAGAATTGAGAGATTTTTTAGCAAGGTGGATTTGGCTATCAAAAGATTGAAATTTGAATGAAATGAGAGCTCTATTTATAAATTTTTAGGATTGGGATTAGTGGTAATTTGGTAATTGATTCTTGGAGTCAAAATTTGAATTAATGATAATTCTTTCAAAAATTAGAGCCAAAATTTGAATTAATGATAATTCTTTCAAATATTAGAGCCAAAATTTGAATTAATGATAATTCTTTTTTAAAAATGAAAGATTGGCACTAAAATTTGAATTAATGATACATCTTTCAAAAGTGAAGGAAAATTGGAGCCAAAATTTGACAAGTTTAAAATGCCGATTTTTTTTTAATTTTCACGCTGTGCAATCGATTGCACTACAGTGCAAATCGATTGCACAGTGTATTTTTTTCAAAAATGGCGCAAAATACACTATGTGCAATCGATTGCACTTTAAGAGCAATCGATTGCATCAGTGAAAAAAATGAAAAATTTTAATTCTTTTTCTTTGCAAATAGAGATTTTAGGAAAATAATACCAGAAATCCTTATTTGTCAGATGCTTCGACTTGGTACCTACAAAACAAAAATATACAAAGACAAAGACAAATATTTTTTGTATTTTGATTAGAAGTTAGTCAACAACACATATACAAAATACACAACCAAGGTGCTTGGAGATTCCTCAAGAGCAAACTTAAAGATAGGAAAAAAGAGGAAGGACCAACCCTAATTTGATCTTGTTATGATCGAGTTGACATGATATGATAGAGGAATATTATGGGCAAAAATCGGGGTACAACAGTACCATGAGGTGAAGAGATTCCTTGAAGCACAAGAGTATCCCAAAGGAGCATCCATCAATGACAGAAAGTTCTTACGAAGATTTTCAGCCAAATTCTTACTAAGTAACAGAATATTGTACAAGCACAACCATGACTCTACTCTACTCCGATGTGTGGACAAGAAGGAGGCAGAGGAAATTATGAAAGACATGCATGATGGTCTCTTTGGCACTCACTCTAGCCGACATACCATGGCCAAGAAGATCCTGAGGGCTGGCTACTATTGGTCAATGATGGAGACTGATTGCCATCAATATTCAAGAACTTGCCACAAATTCCAAATCTATGCTGACAAGGTCCATGTGCCTCTTATCCCTCTGAACGTCATGACCGCTCCGTGTCCATTTGCAATGTGGGGCATTGACATGATTGGAGAGATCAAACCTACCGCTTCCAATGGATATCGCTTCATTCTGGTCGCTATTGATTATTTCACCAAATGGGTCAAAGCCTCCCCATTTGCCTCAGTCACAAAGAACATGGTAGCCAGATTCATCAAACATAACCTCATCTTCCACTATGGTATCCTCGAAAGGATCATCACTGACAATGGGACTAACCTCAACAATTCTATGATTACCGAACTTTGCACTCAGTTCAAAATCAAGCATCATAATTATTCTCCTTATAGACCTAAAATGAATGGCACATTCGAAGCGGCCAATAAAAACATTAAGAAGATTGTGCAGAAGCTGGTAGTAACCTATAAGGAATAGCATGAGATGTTACTGTTTGCTCTTCATGGCTACCGTACTTCAGCTAGGACATCAACTGGGGCATCTCCCTTTTCTTTGGTCTATGGCATGGAAGTTGTTCTTCCAGTGGAAGTTCAGATTCCCTCCCTAAGGATTATGAATGAGCCAAGCTTAGGCGAAGACGAGTGGATTTAGATGAGATTGGATCAGTTGAATTTGATCGACGAAAAGTGACTGGCTGCTATTTGTCATGGTCAGACGTACCAAAAACGCATGGTAAAGGATTTCAACAAAAAGATCAAGTCTCGAGTATATCAAGCTGGTGACTTGGTGATAAAGCGCATCATTCTTCCACAAGGAGACCCAAGAGGTAAATGGACTCCCACCTATGAATAACCATTTGTTGTCAAGAGAGTGTTCTCTGGCGGTGCCATGATGCTGACTACCATGGATGGTGAAGACTTCCCACATCTTGTGAACGCAGATATAGTTAAAAAATACTACGCATAAGAGACCCGCTAGGTTGACACACCTAGGAAAAATAAGGGCATCCCGGCAAACCAAAAGGTTTGGGAAAAAATTAGGGATATATGAAATAGATTGTACACCCGACAAGTTGAAAACACAAAAGGGCGACTTGGGAAAAAATGGGTATCCTGGTGGGCTGAAAACCCGAAAGGGCGGTCCAGGCAAAAATTAAGGATTGAAAGCATATGACTATGTCCTGTGGGATCACCACAGTCGACTTTATTACCAAGGTCCGAGTTCAAACGGTCCAAGTTTAATCCAATCAACTTCTGTCAACGGCAAGGGGAATTCGAAGACACTGGGGCAATAGTAGAGTTGGAATGCAATGAGATCATTTCCACATGGCTATTTGTTTTTGTTTTCAATCTTTGTTTTCCTTTCCACGATTTCCTCTTACTAGGATCTCTGTCTCTTTGTACAAAAATGCCTATTCATGGGCAAAATATCAATACAAATATACTTTGAGGTGCAAAATTTCTGTTTTTGTTTTGAACGCAAAGTTGTCCAATAACTAAAATTGAACGAACATATGCATATGAACATAATTAAAACTATTTGGCACATGTGTCCTGCTAAGTAGCAGCAAGCATCTCTTTAATGTATATGGAATATCCTCACAGAGTTATTTCATTAGCATTATCCTCACAAAGATGACTACAAGGAACCTTTCCCTCAACAGAGTTACCCACAAAGTCTCTTTGCACAGGGAAATCTCCAACCAGAGTCTCAATCTCTTGGAATCTCTCTCCCCAGCTAAGTTGATCCTACAAGTAGAAGCCTTGTGGATCTCTTCCTCAAAGAACTCACCTCATCAAAAGTTCATCAAGTATCCATCAACATGGTTTATTTCCACAACAGGGTTTATTTCCCCAACATAAAACAATTAATCGACCGCAAAATTCCCCCGACATAGTCTATTCTCCCCAGCTGAGTCTGTCTTCCCCGACTGAGTCTATCCTCTCCAGCTTGAGTTTACCTTTTAGACTATTACAAATCAAAGGGCCACAACCCTTAATCCCTAGTGAAGTCATCAACAAAACCTTTACTATCTCCAAAAGATACTATAGAGCCTGGACCCGACCAGATATTAGTACAATTTTCAAGCTACTATGAAGCCTGGACCCGACCAGATAATAGTCAACTTATCAAGTCGCTATGAAGCCTGAACATGATCAGATATTAGTTAAACTTCTCAAGATACTATGAAACTTGGATCCGATCAGATAATAGTTTAACTCTTCAAGATATAGAAGAACCTGGACTCAACCAGACCATGGTTTAACTTCTTTTCCCCAGTAGAGTTTTCCTCTACCCCAACAAGTTACTGTGAATCCTGGATCCAACCAGATATCAGTTCTCAACTTCATCTTTTCAAGTAATTTATTGTGAAGCCTGGATCCGACCAGATAACAATTCCCCTCATAAGCTTGTTGTAAAACCTGGAATCCTGGAACCCGATAACAGTTCAATTTCAAGAAATTTTCTGTGAAGCCTGGAATCCGACTAGGTAACTGTTAATTTATTCTTCCCCAGTAAGTTACCGTGAAGCCTGGATCTAACCAGATAGCAGTTGACTTCCTCATCCTCAGTAAGTTATGAATCCTGGACCCGACCAGATAACAGCTAACATGTGAGAGATATTCCCCAGCGGAAGCATTATTTTAACAAAGTTTGAAGATATGTATACTCTTCATCCCCAACAGCAATCCGGAATTCCGCTTCCCAAAACTCCTCAACAATAGTCAGGTATTTATTTTCCCAGAAAAATATGCATCCCACATTCATACATCATAGCATATACATACAAACACATTTAACACAATCTCACTCATCTTGCGAACATCATGCATACATATTTTGAAACATCGAGTTTTAGTATAAATCAACCAAAGATTTATGCTGATACTTCTTCTAGTGTTTACCATCATTCCTCCAAATGACATCTATAATCCCATTCCCAATACATCTTCGAGTGCAAATTTCTGGGCACTCTAGTGTTCAATCATCTTCCACCTTCAAGTCACGAATTGTGGATCCGCCAATATAACTCTTCAGGTTTAAGAAGATTGAACTGGGGAAGTTGTTGTACCCCAAAATTTTCCCTCTCATTTCTCAAGTAATCTCTCATAAGATCTCCATTGATTCAAGATTGCACAAGGTTTGATCAACTTAAGAGACCTCCTTAAACACTGATAGCTGAAAATTAGGGTTTGAGTTTGCACAAGGTCAAATGGACTGTTAATACCCCATATGACTTTCATGGATCATTTTGGACCCTAAATATTTCTCATGTCAAGTTTCAAGTCTTGGATCACAATATAGTTGATCAGATGACCTAAAATCAACTATATTGGGGAAAAAGTCAATTATGGTCAATTTACAGTCAAACTTCATAATTTTTGGTCCATATCAACATTATGAATTCATATATGTAATTTGATCAAGTTTGTATCACAATTCCTCAATAAATTTGATCAGATCCTCAAAAGGGCAAAATGGTCAAAATTAGGGTTTTGACTATGAAGGGTCAATTTCTGATTTTTGATTTAGCAAATGAATTATTGGTTTAAGACATGAATTTAAGGATTCAAATACTTCATTTTGACCTAATGGCAGGGCTCAAAACATTTCTCAAGTTCAATTGACTGATAGTTGAATTTTAGTCAACTGATGAAAAGTCAATTGTACACTAAAAAGTCAAACTTTGACTTTTTGATCCAAATCAAGTTCCAAAGATTACAACTCATCAAGACATGTAAATATGAAGCTTGTTCATCAAGAAATAAAAAAGTCAAGATTTCATTTTGAAAAGTCAAAATTTCTAAACTTAGAATTTTTCTAAGTGTTGGAAATTCACATTTTTCACAACTTTGAGCCAAATTTTCACCATGATGCAAGTTGATTCAAGAGAAACTTCAAACATGAAATTTGTAGATCTCAATGTGATCTAAAACATTGTATAGAAGAACTTTTTCTATAAATTCTTGGATTTCAAGTTATGATTTTGTAAAGACATGCTCATGAAACTTGAAAATTTAGTGAAATTTTGCCCTAGTTTAGGCAGGATTTTGATCTAACTTCATGACAATTTTTCACATAGTTCTAAGATGAATCTTAAAAAATGTTCAATATAGAGGTTGTAGAGGATGTTACAAGCTTCCCAAAATGTCCAAGAACTCATTAAGATCATACTTGAGCTAAGAGAATCGAAGGCAAGAAGTTAGGGTTCCATTCTTGTTTTACAAGGCAGATTTTTAGGATGAACATGAACCAAATCCATGCTAGGCTGCATAATCTTTGCTTTTTAGGCCTCTAACTTGTTTGTCACTCCATAATTAAATTACTACACACCTGTTAGAAGATTTAATCCAAGCATCCAATGCATTTCCCATGCTTAATACTATTTTAGGAAGAAAGGCAACATTGCCATTTTGGAAAAGTGGCTTTATGCATAAAGTCCACTCTTATTGAGCCTCTAAGTTGTTCTTCTGAACACATACAACATGTATGCTCAGAAGCAACATGTTTAAAGCCTCTAATCCACCCTATGAGCCAGGTACTTGTGCATTGGAACCACGCTTCTCAAGCTTTCTTCAAAATCAAGCAAAAAGCCACAAACATGTGATTCTTGATTTCTGACTTCTCCAAGCATCCAAACTTGTTTTTTACAAATAAAGGCCCTATTTTAAAGTTAACACACGAGCTTGAACACCTCGAAACTCTCCCAAACTCCCTCAAATCAGAACTTACATCAAAACTCCATTGTTGTGCACATTCTGACTTTGAAACCTAAACTCCCATTTCCCTCGTGCGTTTTCATTCTGAATCAATCACAAAGCTTATATACATCAAATATAGTCCATCTCCATCGTTGTTTCATAAATGTAACTCCATCTTCATTATCTTCAAAACTCAAAAACATAGCACTACAAGTTGACTTCTCTAGGCCATTCCAACCATCCATTGCTCAAGCTAACCATTGCATTAGCTTCTTAGGAACTTGAGGAAGCTAACCTGATCATTGCAGCACCTTGAATCAAGATCATTTGCATTTCACGATTTCCAGTTTTGAGATATCATTTCTGAACTTCTATCTTTTCATTTAGGAATGGTTAGGCTTGCATTTGTGAAGATAAAATGTAGACATTATTGCCCTGAAACTGTACATGTCCATAAATTTCATTTATATTGATTGAGCTTAGAAAATTTTAGGTTTGAATCTCTGAAAAAAGTTAGGTCAGAATTTGGTACTTTTAGAAATTCTCATTCATCTTTGATTTATAGCTTATGATATTTACATGGTTGGATTCGTATGAAAAAATGGAGCAACTTTCATGTTTGCATCTTTCATTTTTGTTGAGAAATGAGCAAGTTATAGGAACCATGGTTGGAGGTTGAAGATGAAGTCAGTTTCAGGACTTGACTTGTGTTATGTATTATTTTTTTTCCTTATGTTGATGGATGTAAAACCACCCCAGTGGCAAAGGAAGCACGCATTTATCTCAAGGTCACGGGTTCAAGTCCCAGCGCTGCCTTTTGTTCATTTTTTTCAACATTTTCCTCCTTTTTTGTCACAAATAATAGCGCCTGGGCCTCCAATCAATGGGCCTTCCATTTTTTTTGCTGCACCATCCCCCTCATTTTACTTATTCCAGCAAGCCCGTTTTTTCTTTTATTTCATATTTTTCTGACCACAAAAATCCCATTTGGGACAAACTCAGACAAAAATCTATTTTTCTAATAAACACCTTAAACTTCTTTTTCACCCCCTATATTTCATATTTTATTTTATTTCATTTTTCTTTGTTTTTATTATTATTATAATTATTATTATTATTATTATTATTTTTATTATTATTATTATTATTATCATTATTATTATTATTATTATTATTATTATTATTATTATTATTATTATTATTATTATTATTATTTTATTAATAAAAAATCCAAAATATTTTTATTTATTATTTACACACTTATTTATTTTTATTTTCTTATAAAACAAAAAGACAAAAACATTTTCTTAATAAATTAATTTCTTTTTCTTAGTAAATTAATATTTAGATTTAGGTTTATTTTTTATTTTTATTTTTTATCGAAAATTAATTTAGAACTTAAGCTTCTTTTAATTAATTAATTTTCATATTATTTTTATTAACTTAAAACCTTTCATAAAAAAAAACCTAAAAAATGTTTCAAACTTAATTTCTTTTCTTAATTAGTATAAGTTTAAGTTTTTTTTTTAATTTTAATTAATCATTTTTCTTAATTAGGTCAAAATTAAACCCTTTCACAAAAACCAAATAAAAAATCATTTCTTTTCCATTTTTATTTTCTTGCTCATTTTTTTAATTCTTGTACATTATTCAATATGGTTGTAATAGATAATTAGGTTTAACTTTCTTGCAATCCCCATTTGTAAAATTTGTACACCCCCTCCCCTAATGATGTAATAGCGTAGTAATTTTACTTTTCACAATTTATCGCTTTTATATAAATGCTAGTAATTAGGGTTTGTATGGCAAGATTAAAAACAATGTAGTAAACCCTAATCTAAGATAAACAATGCATGTAAATTAAACACACTTGCACACTTACACCCTTAGGGTAATTCCACTTTATTCCCTAGATGACGCTATCAATGTTGCCTTTCAAAATGATCTTAGTCCCTTAAAGAGAAATGGTAAGATATCACATAATATTGCTATCATGACTATACGATGACCCACGCCTGTCCCTTTACATCTAAAGATAAGGCTTCTTACCAAATCAATGGTAAGATAGAAATATCAAAGGAAGGAAGAAATGAACAAAGACTTTTGAGTAGGTAGATTGTTCCTAGTTGCTTGCTCACTTTCAAAACAAACATCCTTGCTTATTTTCAAAACAAACACGAAACACTTTCAAAAACACTTTCAAAATATGAAATATTTTCAAAAAGTCAAACACTTTGTATACGTTCTTATGAACGAGAACTATTACAAAGTTTTCCTAAACGAAGACGCCTTTTCAAAATAATTTCAAAAAACACCACTGTGATACGGTGGGAAGAACTGACTATTTTTGGAATGCTGGTTTGCGTTTTGCGTTTGTGTTTGCAAAATGTCGTGGTAAGCAAGAGTCGCCATCGACTTTTATTTTATCCAACAAGGAAAGGAAAAAAGCACAGAAAAATTCCTTTTTCGAGATATTTCTGAGTACGGGGGGTAGATTATAGAAATGGAAGGTGCTAGCACCCTTTCTATCCGTAGTTATCTACAGGCTCTTAGGTACTTGCTTATTATTTTCAAAATTGTTTTCTTGTGTTTGTGGGTTTTGAAAAGTTTTTGTTTTAACTTCGCTTTAACTCTTGCTTCTGTCCTCAAGAGTGTAATGAAGTGTTTTTGAAAACTTGTTTGTAAAAGTGTAAGTGTGAAAGAGTTTTGTTTTGAAAGAGCAAGTACTTAAGAACTAATCTACCTACTCAAAAAAGGAATCGTTCTATTTTTGTTTACTTTAGACAATTTTATCCCACTATTAGTGAGTAGGTAGCATCGTCATTGGAGTTTGAGGGTCAATTCGAAAGAGGGACATAGGGTCACTAAAGAAATGTTAGGATGTCTTAGTGGTAACCCTAATATCTTAGATCATTTATCTGAGGCAACGATATCCGAGGCAACCTTTCCGAGGCAACTTATGATCTTTTAGACAATAGGGCGACCTCTAAAACAACCTATACTCAATGACCATTTACGAAGGCAACCAAGTGGGAGTGTACCCTAGGAGTGCGCATGTGTGAGTGTGTTGATTTCAGTTATTTATCTTTGCACATGTTTAGGGTGATCTAACTGTTTTAATATTAAACATTCATTCTTGTCATGCAAACCATATTATTAAACATCTAGTAGTTGAATATTTGCGGAATAAAAATGCGGAATTTAAACTAAATTATTACAAGGCGTCGGGTATTTACATCGCCAAAGACAAACCCTTTGAAATTAAAATAAAAGCGGTAAAATTAAATGTCCTAATTAAATATTACAAACCGGGAGCTGATACAATAATTGAATAAAGAAAAATAAAGCGCGAGACGCGAAATTAAATTGAATGCAAAATTAGGGTTTTTACCCTTTTAATTAAAAGAAAATGTTTTTGTTGTTTTTTCTTTTTTAAGAAAAGAAATTAATTCCTAATATTAAATGCTAAATTAATTATTAAATAAATTAATTAATGAAAAATATTAAATAACACATTTTTGGAGTTTTGTTAATTTAGGAAAGAAAATAAAATAATTAAATTAATATTAAAACCTAGTTATTCTAATTAATTTTTAATTATTTGCAAAATAATGAAAGTTATCTAAAATTAACCTAATTAAATTAAATTAATTTATTAGTTAGTAATTAAATTAAATAAAATAAAACAATTAAATAAAATAAACAAAATATAAAAAAGGAGTGAGATGGGCCTGATTTTGGGTGTGTGTATAGCAATTTTTCTGGCCCATTTGTGCTGATCCATTTCACTTTTTAGATCCCGTGCACTGGCGTTAACTTGGTCCTTTGGTGTGCCTTCAATGATGGCCACCAAATCTGGCCATCTGGCCATCTGACGTGTTGATGAGGAAGGAATATGGTGGACGTCTGGCTTATGCATGCACTGAATCACCTGGAATAATTAAGAAAAATAACAAATGCTGGAGGCAGGGATCGAACCCCTGACCTCTAGCTCCCAATGCCTTGAAAACCTGCATGGCGACCACTAGGTTGTATTGCTCTATTTGTTAATATAATACAAATCAATGATAATATAAAAAAAAAGGTCAGTGGATGATATAACAAAAAAAATAACGCACCAGATTTGAATGGGCCTATGGGAGGATAACACGACTGCTTCTTCTTCCTCTCTCCATGGCTAAAACCAGAAGCACCTATACCCACGGACAAAGGTCCGTCGCTACAAGCATGTCCATCCTCAAAATCTCGTACAAGCCATGGAAATGAATTCTAACACCATGGTTAGACTCGTCTCCCTCTTCTGATCACAACCATAGCCATTATTAGGGCTAATTATTCCTGAAAACAAAAACCCTAAAAGCAAACTCGAAACCCTAACTATGGTGAATCACGATATAAGTTATATAAATGCAATTGAATAATACCAAAAGCTTGCAAATGCTCTATAGATTAAGATTATGCCATTAATTCAGATCAACCATGCTTAAATTGCAAGATGCGAATTCAAGAACAGGGTGAGTTTGTGAGTGACTTACAGCGTATAGGAGGGCCTGAAAACGTGTGGTTTTGCTTGCTTTAGGTTCCTGAGATTTCCAGGAAGAGATTGAGACAAGTACCAAGCCTTGAGGACGCCTCTAACCTCTGTTTCGATCTCACACTTTTTACCTCTTTTTGCAATTTTTGTCCTTGCTCTATGCCTAATCTCTAACGTTGATTTTGATATGCCTCGCCCCCTTATGTATTTTACAATGCATTAGGGTTGATTACCTTGCCCAAATCTCCCTCTTTCAATGACTTTGATATTTGATTTGATCCTTCTTTAAAGCTTTCCAAAATTGGCTAATTTTGAATCTTTTTGTGCACACAAGCTTTGATGCGAATTTGGAATGGTGCTAGTTGTCTAATGAAGCCTGAAATCATCAAAAGATCTTTGGTTTTCAATATTTTTGATTTTATTTGATTTGTTTTGATTTAATTCAAATTAATTCAAATGAAAATCAAAACAATTAATAAAAATATGACATGGACACATGGCCAAAGCTAGAGCACGTGGGCTATAATGCCAACTCAGAACAAGTGAAAAAGAATGGGCCCATTTGGAAAAATTTGAAGTTTTGGGGATAGTTGACTTTTGGCAATTTTGCAAAAAAGGTCAACTTCAACAATGCATAACTTTCTCACTTTTGAATATTTGGAGGTGTTCTTGGACTTGTTAAAAATCTTGAGATGTCCTCTAACCAACCCTTTTGGTCTCATCTTATTTTGATATTCCATGCTCATGTATGAAGCTTTGACAAAAAAGGTGTTTTTGTTAACTTTTCAAAATGACCTATAATGGCCAAATTAATAACTTCTTGTGGGTGCATATTTTGATATTGGGAGATGAATATGGATTGTAGGTAATTGCATCCTATTCAAAATGATCTTTGGATGGGTAATTTCTCATAAAGTATGAGAAAGTTATGCTTGGTTAAAATTGAGTTGACTTTTCCTACAAAACCCTAATTTAGCAACTTTTGAGTCTTGATGAATTATGAGAAATCCTTGATGAATCATGATCAACCCTTGATAAAATGATGAAATATACTTCAAAATGAGGATGTTGACCAAAAATATTGAAGTTTGACTGTATGTAGGCCATAATTGACTTTTGCCCTAGCACAGTCAATTTTTGGACCTTTGAGCAATTGATTGAGCAAACTTCTTCTGCAAGGCTTGAAACTTGACATGGATGATCTTGAGAACATATTAGGACATTGGTGAGAACTTGGGGTCACTTGGATTCAAGGATCTTGATGTAACACGAAACCCTAGTTTGGGGTAGACTGCCTTAGGAGAGAGCTTGTCTGGCCAACCGTTGGACTACCTTGAGCAACTTAGAGATCTTTCTTGCAATGTTTTGAGAAATATGGGAGGGAAAATTTTGGGGTACAACAGCTGCCCCTATTCAATCTTCTTAAACCTGAGGATGTAGATTGACCTTCATGCCTTTCGTAATCCGAAGGTGGAAGAGGATTGAACACTAGAGTGCCCGGAAATTTGCACTCGCATGAAGTGGTAATTGTCTTGTGATGTCGAGAATGGGCTTACAGATGCCATTTGGAAATTGCTGACGAGGGGATGGGCTTAAAGATGCCATCTGAAGGAGTGTTGATCGCATAAGAGATTCCTTAGCGAGAGCTTGTATACCTGTTGTTGAGGAAGATTCCGCTGGGGAAGTCTGATTTCTGTTGAGAGAAGTAGAATTTTAGGAGCTTCGTCATCCGTTATTCTACTGGTGAGTCGTCTCTATCGATATTTAAGAACTTCGATCGTCCATACTCAACTGAGGAATCATCTCTGTTGATATTTAGGAACTTCAATCGTCTGTACTCAACGGAGGAAACATTTTTGCTGAGATTTAGGAACTAGTCCGTAATTCAACTGAGGTGTTGAGATTTAGGAAATTTCCCATAATTAAACTACTTTACTGAGATTTAGGAACTTGTCTGTAATTCAACTGCTTTGCTGAGATTTAGAAACTTGCCCGTAATTCAACTACTTCGTCGAGATTTAGGAACTTGCCCGTAATTCAACTGATTTGCTGAGATTTAGGAACTTATCCGTAATTCAATTGCTTTGCTGAGATTTAGGAACTCGCCCGTAATTCAACTACTTCGTCGAGATTTAGGAACTTGCCCGTACTTCAACTAAGAAAACATTTGTGCTGAGATTTAGGAACTCGTCCGTAATTCAACATCTTCATCGAGATTTAGGAACTTGCCCATACTTCAACTGAGAAAACATCTCTGCTGAGATTTAGGAACTCGCCCGTAATTCAATGGAGGAACATCTTTGTCGAGATTTAGGAACTTGCCCGTAATTCAACTGAGAAAACATCTCTGCTGAGATTTAGGAACTCGTTCGTAATTCAACATATTCGTCGAGATTTAGGAACTTACCCGTACTTCAACTTAGAAAACATCTCTGCTGAGATTTAGGAACTCGTCCATAATTTAACATCTTCGTCGAGATTTAGGAACTTGCCTGTACTTCAACTGAGAAAACATCTTTGCTGAGATTTAGGAACTTGTCCGTAATTCAACTGGGGAAACATCTTCGTCGAGATTTAGGAACTCGCCCGTAATTCAACTGAGGAAACATCTTTGCTGAGATTTAGGAACTCGCCCGTAATTCAACATAGGAACATCTTTGTTGAGATTTAGGAACTTGCTCGTACTTCAACTGAGAAAACATCTCTGCTGAGATTTAGGAACTCGTCTGTAATTCAACATCTTCGTCGAGATTTAGGAACTTGCCCGTACTTCAACTGAGAAAACATCTCTGCTTATATTTAGGAACTTGTCCGTAATTCAACTGGGGAAACATCTTCGTCGAGATTTAGGAACTCGCCCATACTTCAACCGAGAAAACATCTCTGCTGAGATTTAAGAACTCGCCCGTAATTCAACGGAGGAACATCTTTGTCGAGATTTAGGAACTCGCCCGTACTTCAACCGAGAAAACATCTCTGCTGAGATTTAGGAACTCGCACGTAATTCAACTGGGGAAACATCTTCGTCGAGATTTAGGAACTCGCCCTCACTTCAACCGAGAAAACATCTCTGCTGAGATTTAGGAACTCGCCCGTAATTCAACGGAGGAACATCTTTGTCAAGATTTAGGAACTTGCCCGTAATTCAACTGATAAAACATCTCTGCTGAGATTTAGGAACTCGTCCGTAATTCAACTGAGGTAAAAGCTTCATAGCTTTGAATTTTGTGAGAATTTAACCGCATCCTTCCTGAATGGTAAAGGTTATTTGTATGTAATACATGATATGTATCAGGCAATGATGTTCTCAAATTAAATGAGATTGTGTAGTATGATGCGTATATGTATGTGTCATGATGTATGGAAATGTAATGTTTTAGCTGGGGAAAATAAATCAGGGATAGCTGCTGGAGAAAAGAGTTGAATTCTTCGTTTTCGCTGGGGATGGAGAATGAAGATGGTTGTGAGAATAAACTTGTAAGAGAGGATAACTCCGCTGGGGAAAAAACTGATGAGGAGATTACTCTGTGGGGAAGAGATGTCCTGCTGAGGATTCCGCTGATAAATTCCCCTGGGGATGCATTACTGTTGCTGATGATACTGAATCCTGTTGCGGATTGAGTTTTTGTTTGTGAAAGGAATGAACTCCGTCGGGGATGATATTTCAGTTGCGGCTTCACTGGGGATAACATTTTAGACTCTACTGGGGGAAATCTTCCAGAGTCTACTGGGGATGATCCTCCAAACTCCACTGGGGAAGATTTTCCAGACTCCACTGGGGATGCATTTATTTATACTCCGTTGGGGATATTAAGACTTTTTAGTGCTGATGGTAGATAAACTCTGCTTGGGGAGAATATTGTCGACTCGTTCACAGTCATGGGCCTCAACTGGGGAGAATTAACATTATTATCTTTCTCTTACTCTGCGGGGAGTGAATGTTACTGGGATGCATGCTGAGAATATGATGATGGCTTTGCCTCGAGACTTTTCTGCCCCAATATCTATGGGAGAATGTGCCTGCGGAGGCCTTGTGGATCGAGTATTATCCCAACCTATGAGGTGCTTGGTATCTTTCGATCGAAATGACAAGTCTTCTTCTGGTAGGCAAGTGACGAGATGACGGGACATAGTCGTACGCTTTAATCCCTAACTTTTTCCAGGACTGTCTTTTCAGATTTTCAGTCCACCGGGATACCCTTTCTTGCCCAAGCCGCCCTTTCGGGTTTTCGACTTGCCGGGTGTACAGATTTTTTCATTTTTTATCCCTAATTTTTGCCCGAACCCTTTTGGTTTGCCGGGAAGCCCTTATTTTTTTCCTAGGTCAGTCAACCTAGCGGGTCTTTATTCATGCACGGTATTTTTTGACTATGTCCACGCTCTCAGAGTGTAGGGAGCTGTCACTATCGGCAATGTTGTGTTGCCATACTACCAGAAGATGTTTGTTTGATCATGCAAGATTCGTTGCTGGAATTCATGTCCAATGCCCCAATTGATTCAGATGGAGATTTGCCCCTGGCTATTTTGGCATCTTTGAGAGATTCCTTAAATCTTGACTTGACTGCTCTAGATGATGGACAATGATCATGTCGTGCCCCTTGATTGGAAGTGTTTTTTTCACTTGAGGCTATCCTTTTTATTGAAAAGGTTTTTTTTCACTAGATATTCATCGTGCGAATTTCTCTACTGTTGAGTAAATAGTCATATGCAAACAATTTATTTTTAAGAATGAAAAGCTTATGTCTGTTTTAAAGTTCTTTGAAAGTGCAGTTTTCAATAAAACAAGCAAATTTTTGTAAAATGTGATGTCAACTCAGGATGTACAGCAAGTCCTACAGGAGTCAAGATACCTTTCGTAACAGTATGCTTTCGAACTAACCCATGCTTCAGCTAGGACTTTTAAGGGTTATAACATGGCCTGGTTCATGGTTCAAGAAACAAAGGATAATGGCTCAAAATGTATTTGTACTCACCCGTTCTTCGTGATGTTCTTCGATCCTAAACTCAGCTAATCGTGTATTAGATCCCGTTTGAGTCTTTGCTCTGATATTCCAGTGATGGTTCATATACTGACAATTTATTTTGAACAGGCAGTCATTTTGTTGAGAGTTTGCAGGATCTCTTCCCTTTTGATTTTTATTATCCCTATCTTTTGCCTGAACTGTTTGTTTTTGTGACTACAGCCAGCGGGATGCCCCAGTTTTTCTTTCTTAAGTCTCCTTCACAGGTTTTGACTTAATGGGCTTTTATTTTTGAGAGATAATGACTGCCTGTCCTTACAATTATACAAAACCATCACCATCTTTTGTTTCGGAAGGACTTCTTTGATGCCATTCATTGTGCACCTGGATTAACTGAGAAAACTACCCTGCCCCAGGTTATGATTAAGGGTTTTAATTTGTGTGAAAAGAAAAACTCCTACTTCTTTGGCTCGAAGGGGTTGACGAGGGATTATCTTCCTTATAACTCCACTGTTTAGGATTTGAAACAATGCATGTACATCGTCAGCGGGGTCTGTTCAAAAGCATAATGTAGAGATTGTGGTATCGTTTTCGTCATCCTCCCTCTAAAGGCTTAGAGTTTTTTAATCGAGAGTTGAACATCACAAAAATGAAAGCAATTTAAATATAGTGAATACGAATGGACTGATTCAAAACATACATATGTGATGCATTGATAAAGTAACAAAGTTTGACATGAATAGATATTCGAACAATCAAAAGAAAATTACAAATTGAAAATTCTAATGAACAAAAAGCCCTCTCTTGTCAGAACTTGTAACTTCAAATGGTGAGCTCTGGAGGGATGGCAGAAGAACTCAATATGACCGTCTTGTGTGAGTTCCAATGCTCCTTCATCAATCAGGTCTTGAATTTTGTTTTTCAATGCCCAACAGTCATCAGTATCATACCCCGGGCTGTTGGAATGGTATGCACACCTTGCATCAGGATTGTACCTTGGGGAGGATGTGTGGGGATTCTATGGAGGGTCCCTTAACATCACCAGATTCAATCTCAACAGGTGTTGTAAAGCTTGAGACAGCGGCATGTTGAGCTCGGCGAACTGCCTCTTGGGTATATCTGGCTTACTCTGATTTACCCGTTGTTTTTGGCGAGGTTGTTGTTGGACCCGTGAGATAGTAGCAACTTAGAGAGATCTATTCTTCATCAAACCAAACCTTTGACTTCTCGGAAGTTGATCAATGAATTGGTCCCCGGCCTCGACCGTTTGCTTCATACTGTTATGTCGGTCTTGATGAAGCTGGTTGATAATGGTTCTTAACTCTTCTTGTTCTCAGGCTAAACCTTGGATAAGAGCCATCTGCCCTAGCATCTGGGTTCTTATTGCATCTACCTCAGCTTGCAGATGTTTCAACCATTCGTCCTTATTGTCTTCAGGACTTTTCTTGACCAAGTTCCCAACGAGGAGTGTTTTCAACTCTTCCTGCCCCTTAGATAGGTTTAAGAATATCTCCCTGAACTGAGCTTCTTGGGTTTGAAGATCTTTGTTGTCTTGTTTGAGAGCCATTGCTGAAATAAACAGCGAGAACATGGGAGACCTGTACTGGAAGACCTGTTATGCAATGATATGTATGATATGTATGCAATGTTTTCAAGGATCTCGCGGGGTAAACAAGAAACTATTAGAATTTGAAATTTGCAGCTTTGATTGAAGAAACTTTGTGACATCAAGAGTCCTCCTTCAAGACTCAAGCTCACCATATCGAGTGGGTCATAGCCACCAACTCAAGTGATCATGTTTTGATCTCTATACGACATTGGCTAGAGGAAAATAAATCCCCTTTGCCCCTTGTGCTAGACGTATGATTTACCATAACCTGCATCACAAACCCTTGAGATCCTTGAAATGGTTAAGGAAATGTTTAGTCAATGATGTTATGATGTGTATGCTACGCGTTTAAGCAAAAGTGTGAGGTGATGTAAGTAAACCCTGCAATAAATCCAAATTGTTGGATAAGGACTGTAAACAAAACCTGCAAGGAACTCATGTTGTCAGATAACAAGAATGTGCAAGTAGTTCAAGTTTGAAGGCACACAAGTCACACAAACAGCCTTAATTTTAGGCTTGCATGGGGTCTAGGTATTACCCTCTTGAAGTTCAGTTGGTTCAACCTGTCCTAATAATAGTAACTGGGTTCTAGAGGTTCTCAATATCACTAACCATCCTCGATCGGTCATAATTCCAGTTTAGCAACCTTTTCTTGCGGCTGGAATCATCTCGAGAGTATGGTCTCAATGAGTGTAGCATACTGCTACTTTCTATGGCCAAGTTGGTCGATTATAGGTTCTAAGGTCAGTTGGTGTTTAATGACCCATTAGCAGCCCCATACTCTCCTTGTTGCTCCACAAGGGATATCGGTTCCAACTAAAGTGTCATACCAACATAGCTATTGCTTCAACCGTATTGGTCTACGCCATATAGTTCCCTCACAGTCTATTGCTACTTACCTAAAGGGTGTCCCCCAGATCCGAGTTAGGATCTATAGTAACTCCGATACAAATCCCACAAAGATAAAGCAAGCAAATCAAACAATTGAAAACAATATGATGAACTAATCCTAAGGTACACCCCACTTATTAATTCCCCAGCAGAGTCTCCAGTTCTGTGATACGGTGGGAAGCACTGACTGTTTTTGGAATGCTGGTTTGCATTTTGCGTTTGTGTTTGCAAAATGTCGCGGTAAGCAAGAGTCGCCACCGACTTTTATTTTATCCAACAAGGAAAGGAAAAAAGCACAGAAAAATTCCTTTTTCGAGATATTTCTGAGTACGGGGGGTAGATTATAGAAAGTGAAGGTGTTAGCACCCTTTCTATCCGTAGTTATCTACAGGCTCTTAGGTACTTGCTCATTGTTTTCAAAATTGTTTTCTTTGTGTTTGTGGGTTTTGAAAAGTTTTTGTTTTAACTTTGATTTAACTCTTGCTTCTATCCTCAAGAGAGTAATGAAGTGTTTTTGAAAACTTGTTTGAAAAAGTGTAAGTGTGAAAGAGTTTTGTTTTGAAAGAGCAAGTACTTAAGAACTAATCTACCTACTCAAAAAAGGAATCGTTCTATGTTTGTTTCCTTTAGACGTTGTTATCCCACTATTAGTGAGTAGGTAGCATCGTCGTTGGAGTTTGAGGGTCAATTCGAAAGAGGGACATACGGTCACTAAAGCAATGTTAGGATGTCTTAGTGGTAACCCTAATATCTTAGATCATTTATCTGAGACAACGATATCCGAGGCAACCTTTCCGAGGCAACTTATGATCTTTTAGACAAGAGGGCGACCTCTAAAACAACCTATACTCAATGACCGTTTACGAAGGCAACCAAGTGGGAGTGTACCCTAGGAGTGCGCATGTGTGAGTGTGTTGATTTCAGTTATTTATCGTTGCACACGTTTAGGGTGATCTAACTGTTTTAAGATTAAACATTCATTCTTGTCATGCAAACCCTATTATCAAACATCTAGCAGTTGAATATTTGTGAAATAAAAATGCGGAATTTAAACTAAATTATTACAAGGCATCGGGTATCTACATCGCCAAAGACAAACCCTTTGAAATTAAAATAAAAGCGGTAAAAGTAAATGTCCTATTTAAATATTACAAACCGGGAGCAGATACAATAATTGAATGAAGAAAAATAAAGCGTGAGACGCGAAATTAAATCGAATGCGAAATTAGGGTTTTGACCCTTTTAATTAAAAGAAAATGTTTTTGTTGTTTTTTATTTTTTAAGAAAATAAATTAATTCCTAAAATTAAATGCCAAATTAATTATTAAATTAATTAATTAATGAAAAATATTAAATAACACATTTTTGGAGTTTTGTTAATTTAGGAAAGAAAATAAAATAATTAAATTGATATTAAAACTTAGTTATTCTAATTGATTTTTAATTATTTGCAAAATAATGAAAGTTATCTAAAATTAACCTAATTAAATTAATTGATTTATTAATGAAAAATAAATTTCTGAAATTTAATTGGACATAAAACATTTTTTTGTGATTTTTGATAAAAAAAAGAAATTAATTTATTGGTTAGTAATTAAATTAAATAAAATAAAACAATTAAATAAAATAAACAAAATATAAAAAAGGAGTGAGATGGGCCTGATTTTGGGTGTGTGTATAGCAATTTTTCTGGCCCATTTGTGCTGATCCATTTGACTTTTTGGATCCCGTGCGCTGGCGTTGACTTGGTCCTTTGGTGTGCCTTCAATGATGGCCACTAGATCTGGCCATCTGGCGTGTTGATGAGGAAGGAATATGGTGGATGTCTGGCTTATGCATGCACTGAATCACCTGGAATAATTAACAAAAATAACAAATGCTGGAGGCAGGGATCGAACCCCTGACCTCCAGCTCCCAATGCCTTGAAAAACTGTGTGGCAACCACTAGGCTGTATTGCTCTATTTGTTAATATAATACAAAACAATGATAATATAAAAAAAGGCCAGTGGATGATATAACCAAAAAATAACGCGCCAAATTTGAATGGGCCTATGGGAGGATGACCCAACTGCTTCTTCTTCCTCTCCCTGTGGCTAAAACCAGAAGCACCTATACCCACGGACAAAGGTCCGTCGCTACAAGCCTGTCCATCCTCAAAATCTCGTACATGCCTTGGAAATGAATTCTAACACCATGGTTAGACTCGTCTCCCTCTTCTGATTACAACCATAACCATTATTAGGGCCAATTGTTCCTGAAAACAAAAACCCTAAAAGTAAACTCGAAACCCTAACTATGGTGAATCATGATATAGGTTATATAAATGCAATTGAATAATACCAAAAGCTTGCAAATGCTCTGTAGATTAAGATTATGCCATTAATTCAGATCAACCATGCTTAAATTGCAAGATGCGAATTCAAGAACAGGGTGAGTTCGTGAGTGACTTACAGCATATGGGAGGGCCTGAAAACGTGTGGTTTTGCTTGCTTTAGGTTCCTGAGATTTCCAGGAAGAAATTGAGACAAGTACCAAGCCTTGAGGACGCCTCTAACCTCTGTTTCGATCTCACAATTTTTACCTCTTTTTGCAAATTTTGTTCTTGCTCTATGCCTGATCTCCAACGTTGATTTTGATATGCCTCGCCCCCTTATGTATTTTACAATGCATTAGGGTTGATTACCTTGCCCAAATCTCCCTCTTTCAATGACTTTGATATTTGATTTGATCCTTCTTTAAAGCTTTCCAAAATTGGCTTATTTTGAATCTTTTTGTGCACACAGGCTTTGATGCGAATTTGGAATGGTGCTAGCTGTCTAATGAAGCATGAAATCATCAAAAGATCTTTGGTTTTCAATATTTTTGATTTTATTTGATTTGTTTTGATTTAATTCAAATTAATTCAAATGAAAATCAAAACAATTAATAAAAATATGATATGGACACATGGCCAAAGCTAGAGCACGTGGGCTATAATGCCAACTCAGAACAAGTGAAAAAGAATGGGCCCATTTGGCAAAATTTGAAGTTTTGGGGATAGTTGACTTTTGGCAATTTTGCAAAAAAGGTCAACTTCAACAATGCATAACTTCCTCACTTTTGACTATTTGGAGGTGTTCTTGGACTTGTTAGAAAGCTTGAGATGTCCTAAAACCAACCCTTTTGGTCTCATCTTATTTTGATATTCCATGCTCATGTATGAAGCTTTGACAAAAAAGGTGTTTTTGTTAACTTTTCAAAATGACCTATAATGTCCAAATTAATAACTTCTTGTGAGTGCATATTTTGATATTGGGAGATGAATATGGATTGTAGGTAATTGCATCCTCTTAAAAATGAGATTTGGATGGGTCATTTCTCATAAAGTATGAGAAAGTTATGCTTGGTCAAAGTCGAGTTGACTTTTCCTACAAAACCCTAATTTAGCAACTTTTGAGTCTTGATGAATTATGAGAAATACTTGATGAATCATGATCAACCCTTGATAAAATGATGAAATATACTTCAAAATGAGGAGGTTGACCAAAAATATTGAAGTTTGACTATATGTAGGCCACAATTGACTTTTGCCCTAGCACAGTCGATTTTTGGACCTTTGAGCAATTGATTGAGCAAACTTCTTCTGCAAGGCTTGAAACTTGACATGGATGATCTTGAGAACATATTGGGACATTGGTGAGAACTTGGGGTCACTTGGATTCAAGGATCTTGATGTAACATGAAACCCTAGTTTGGGGTAGACTGCCTTAGGAGAGAGCTTGGTTGGCCAACCCTTGGACTACCTTGAGCAACTTGGAGATCTTTCTTGCAATGTTTTGAGAAATATGAGAGGGAAAATTTTGGGGTACAACAACCACCAAGCACATTTTCAAACAAAATCAAGTAATCTAGCAAGAAACTAAGAGCCCGTAGATAACTATGGATGAAAAGGGTGCTAACACATTCCCTTTTCATAATCTACCCCCCAAACTCAAGAAATAATCTCAAAAGTCTTTCCTGTTCTTTTTAGCCTTTCCTTTTGGATAAAAGAAAATTCAATGGCGACTCTTGCTAACCGCAACATTTGCGATCAAACGCAAAATATCCTAAGTTAGTTCTCCCACCGTATCACAGAGTGGATGGTTTATAGTCATCTATTGGTCACATTTATCCTTCACTTTCTCTCCTTAGTTTTTTGAGTTGACGATGCTTTATCTCCTCTGTGGGCTCTACCCCAACAGAGTTTTGTCTTTTTTTCACCAGTGATTTATTTTCGTGGCCAAGTTTCTCTTTTGATCCCTGTTTTATGTGCTACATCCTTAATGGAGTTTTGCGCCCTTTTTAGATTTGTTCATCTGCATTTGTAATCATAAGAATTGCATGGCATCTTAAGGCCAAAAATAGGGCTTGTTTTATATTTAAGTATCTTCAATCTCGTCGACACAAAGATTTTTAACCTTCGGATTTTCGGATATAAGACACTTAGATAAGGGTATCTGTTGTACCCCAATTTTTGACCCTAAGATCCCTCTATCACATCATATCAACTTAATCACAACAAGATCACACACTAGGCTTTGGTTCTTCTCCCTATCTTTAGCTTTGCTCTATGGGGAATCACCAAGCACTTTGACTTGTATTTTGAGTTCATCTATGTTTTGATTATCTTTTAACTAATGAATACAAGAAGTGTTTACCCCAATTAATGATGATTGTAGGAGAAAGCACAATACATCCTATCAAGATTGATCTATAGATTCATGAGTTCATTTATATGCCTTCCTCAACAAAGCTTCATTGAGACTCAAGCCTAAACATTGGAGATAATTTGAAGCAATATAATGACAAAGTCTATTATGATTCATCATACTTCAAGTGGTCAAAGATGGTTCAAAGGTACAAGGATTGGGTGAAGAATTTTGACTCAATTGGACAAATCCTTGATTCATTGATCACAAATGCACAACCCCTTAAATTCACAATATTTGAAAGTGGTTTTGATGTCTATGGTTTCTCCTGATCATCCTCAACAACTCATATTCACATGACAGAAGTATTTATCTAAGGAGGTAGATCAAAATTTCAAAGGTTTCCCAAGGCATTTTCTTGCTATAGGAGCTAGGGTTTTAAACTTCAAAAGGGCATATCTTACTCATCTTTTGGTATTTTGGAATCATTCCAAATACATTATTCTCTTCAAAGGGTTATTAAAAAATTACTCTAAAAGTTTCAAGGAAATTTTGTATGGAAGAAACTCGATGATGAAGAAAGATTACAAGCCCTCTAGATGAACCCTCAAATTCCATTACGTGATTTCAAATGATCATAACTTGGTCAATTTTTATCACCTTGAGCCTATTCTTTTTCCATAGTGATCTTAAAGATGTGAACTTAAACCTATCTTTTAAGTGGAAAGTGTGAAAAATTATGGAAGATGCCCTAAGGATGCAAACGATTATAGGTCATTTCATGAATTTTTGTCAACTTCAACAAGTCATAACTTTCTCAATTTTTGGAGATTTTGAATGGTTCAAATCTCAAAATATCATTCAAGATATCTACTTCATGCCATATTTTTTGGTCAAGAGCAAATTTCAAATGGAAGGCCATGTTTGGATGCAAGAGATTATATGTCATTTTTGAAGAAAAACTTAGAAATTTTCTAAGTATAGAAAGTCAACCTCTTTTTCTCAACTTTGACTCATTGCAACTTTCAGATCAAGCATCCATTTGATCCCATTCTTTTCACATTATAAAGCTTGTAACCTCATCTTTCTAAAGCTTCAAGAATCATGTCTTAAGACCCCTTGAGTTGAATGCCATTGATTTGAATTTGGTAACTTGAAACTGAAATTTCTCCAAAAGTCAGAATTTGAAATCCTTGTTTTGGCTTCTAAACACAAAATTGCTGCATGTTTTTGATTCTAATCATGTTTAGTGAACCTCCATAAGTAATTATCATGATAAAAATGCACATGATTTCCCCCACACGATTTTGATCAAATTACAAGTCACACTTTTCTTGTTTGCAACTTCATACGATTTCCCTCCAAACTTCATCATTTCACACGCTTGCGCATTCCATTCACTTCGCTATAAATAGAGGATCATCCTAATTCATTTTCTCAAGCTTGGAAAGCCATAATCACCATGCCAAACTCTCTCTTGAACACAATTTTCTGTAACTTCGAATTTGCTCTTACAGCCTTCCTCAATCATTTTTCTTTGTCAATTCACCTTCCTTGAACTTCACTGAAGCTAACAGAAGAAGAATTAAGCTCTAAAACTCCCTGAATCGTGCTAACCAAGTCCAGTTTTAGAGCTCTGCAACTTAACTTTAATATGTAGATTCCTTCACCAATTCTCTCAAACTTTGATACTATTGTGAAGTTCTCATCATCCTGATTCTAGTCGCAACATTTGTTTTCAAGTGGAAACAAGTTTTGACCATGAAATTTTAAATCACTTTTCAAAACTTCTCTTCCAAAATGACTGAGCTACCATTTATATAAATTTTTCGCGAAGGTGTGGTTGTCTTCATCTTGATGAGACGAAGCGAATGGTACCGGTCTCGAGCTCTAATTTTACAGTTTGAGGAACCTGGTTTCGAGACTGACTGGAGGTTGAAGATGACCAACGTGTCATCCTTCAACCAATGAAAGCGTGCCATTTGGAATTTTCAAAAATATGATTTAACATTTGATTAAGTGCTTTATTCAATAGTGACCATGATATGCACAACGCGTCTGATCTATTGGATTACCTTACTAACGCGTTTTGACTCTCATCCATTGGTCCACATTTTTTTTAATTTATTTTATTTTCTGATTTTTATATTTAAATTGTTTTAAACTTCAAAAAATCATAAAAAATCCATTTCAACTTAAAAAATATGAAAAAATTATGAAAAATACTTTTGATTTTTCTCTTTCTGATTTTTATTTTTTCACAATTTTATTTTGTGTTTTGATATTTTTTTAGAATTTTTCACTTTATTTGAATTGTTTTAATTGTTAAAAAAACACTTTTCTTCATTTTTAAATTATGCAAAAATTAGAGAAGGATCCAATGATATTTTGACAAATCATTTTTAAAATCATTTTTAAAATAATTTTTAAAATCTTATTTTATTATTTTAAATACAAATTTATTTTTTATATATATTCTGGCTGATCTTGGACTATGAAATTTGGATGATAAACTTTATTAACATCATTGGATCCATGGTGTTGAGTCTAACTCCATAAAAATGGATGAAGGATTTTAATAATAGTTTGATTAAATTTTTAGTTCAAATATGGTTTATTTCTCACTTCATCCCTCTTCATCTTATCTCATTCTTATTGTACTAAATGTTATTGGAGCATGATTCCTATACCATGTCTTAAAACATATGGTACATAGATTGCTATTGACCGACCTCAAAATAGGTGCGACTTCTATATAAGTCCACTTACGATTGCTTAACATAGCGCTAAATTTTGTCCCGATTTAAGAAAATGATCATTTGTGGCCCAAACCCATGTTTGCAAGCCCGAGTGTGTTAATTTTAACCCTTTGATCCAATAACCTTGAGATTCATTGTTAGGAGGCTTTGGTTCTACCAATCCTCTAATGAATCTTCATCAATTTTGGTCAAAGTGGATCACTTAAACATCATTGATCATTTAATGATGCCTTGAGAATTCTTAAATGGATGATATACTTGACAAAAAGCAAATGCAACTTGTTTTTGAGAGGTTTTGGTTCTACCAATCCTCAAATGAGTTCTAAATGCAAGTTTCAAGATGGTCATTCAACTAACCATTAATTTCTAACAATTGACTTTATTTTATGTCTTTTACCTTATGATTTTTACTTTATGAACCATTTACTTTAACATTTACATTTCATGCTATTTTCATCTTTGCTCATTTGAGCATTTATCTTTTATGCCTTTCTTATTTTTCTCACTTGAGCTTTTCATTTATTTTTGAAGATACTTAATAACCAACTTGAGCCCTAAAAAACTTTAATGTTACTTGGACTACTTGGTTACTACCCTTGGAATTTTGGAGACATGAACCTCTTGGACTTAGGATTAGAAGCTTTGATCTATTCTGAAGACTTTGTGACCTCAACTGTTATTTTGTCTGGAGTTCTTAGGGTTTACCCCAAGATATTGGGTTGCTTGTTTATTTTGTATGCAGGTTATTGTGGTTATATGCTTTGTCTGTGATATGGGATTCATCCGTGTACTGTTGTTACTCTACCTAATTTTTGTGAAAGACTTAATGCAATTGAAGCTTGGTTCTCTTAAGAGGTTTATTATCTTTGCTTGTTTGGTTTCAAATCAAAAGGATGGGAATACTACATTGACTCATTGTGTCAAGTGTTGGCTTCTTGTTGGTTAAACAGTTCTTTTCCCTAGCTTTTACCTTATGCTTTAGGATAGTCCATTCATCTCCTCCCATCGTCTTTAATTTCAAAATCTTCTCCCTCCTTTTTTGAAAATTCTTCTTGTTTTAAACTTGGACTTAGGTCCATGTATTTTCAAAAATCTTTTCTTAATCAAAATTTAATGAATTTAATAATACTTGGTCATTTTTATGAGAAGACTAAAATTCAATCAATCTCATTCGAACTATTTTTCCATTTTGGCTTTTATCTTTAAAAATTTTCTAAAAAGATTAGACTCTTATCAATCCTTGTAGTGATGCAAACAACTATACTTCTATGATATGTAGTAAATTGAGATGATTTCCACTTGGGTGTTGAGTGAGGCTTTTGTTGATTTTAAAATCCAAGCCATATCATCCACTTTGAGATGACGCAAATTCTCCTTTCTCATAACTATGGGTAGTAAGTATGTTTTCCACTTGGACAATGATGATGATGTCTCATCTCTTAAAATTAACCAACACACTTGTGGAAAACATACTTACCTTATTGCATGGAAGGTTCGGAACCGTGGCGGGTGCAAAAATTATAAAAACATTTCTTTCCTTATCTCCACCATCTATTTTTATACAACATTTTATAGCCAAAATATACATATTTTCAAAGAGGTTCCTACGGAGTACCGTAGATGTTCAGGGTGCTAATGCCTTCCCTTTGCATAACCAACTCCCTTACCTAGATTCTATCCCTCTTCTTTTTTGGGTTATTCTCTCTTTTCCCATTTCTTTGGAAACAATAAAGCACGGTGGCGATTTTTATTTTTGATCTGTGAGAGTTAATTCAATCTAATGGCTTTGTCTCAATATTTCTACCACTACAGTTGGGAACAGTCTGCACTTGATGGCCCCTCTGACTCCTCGATAGTTGAGGAGAGCGTCAATGTTCTCTATGTGCTCTTCGGGGTCCGTCGTTTCATCATAGGTTCCCAGCAGGGGTGGCTTCTCCAGGCCAACTGGTAGTTAGGCCTCCGTAATCTCCCTTGATAATGTGCCACAAGGTTCGTTGTCGTCACTTTCTATGGGAGACGGAGAGGGGGAGTGATAATTTCTTCCCCGTCGATTGTCATAGTCTCGTTGAGGGGATGGACTTCTCCATTTCTGTCTTGGTTCGGGCAAAGGTAATTGAGCGTGATCGATTTGACGGTCGTCTTTCCTCTTCTTGGATGAAAGAGAGTCTTGATCTTTCGTAGGAGGTGTGTGATTGTGTTTCTTGAAGAAAGAAATGTCGCGCTTCTTCTTTCTTCGTGGAAGGCCACTGTTGTACCCCAAAATTTGCCCTCCTTTTTTTTTCACAAGAAATCACAGCTTCGGGCTTTTCCTGATTTTTCGGACTGGCTCAAGAATCGGTCAAACAGACTTTTCTCATCAGTTAGACAAAATTTAGGGTTTTCATTGATTTTAAAGCAGTTCAAGCAGTTTGCTAGGGTTTTGGTTGAGTTTGGCTCAGGTTTTGATCAGGCAGACGCTTCTTTGGCGTTTAATCAAAAAATTAAGGTTTTGTGCGCATATTTCTCAAAAAAGAATTAATTCTACAGCGCTTTTCAAATTATTCTGAGATATGGACTGAGGCATTTGATTTGAGTTTGCAGTGTTGGATTTAATCAAATGAAAAAAGGACATGTGGACGTGTGTTGTTTAGCTGTGCAATGCTCTGATTATTCAGAATTCCGGACGTTTATTGATTATTTATTATTCTGAGTTAAAATGGTTGGGGTTTATTTCCAGTTATTATAATTTAAGAATTATAAATAATAAAATAAACAATTGAAAAGAAGAAAGGGAATTAACTGATAAAAGACTTTTTATTTATCTTTAATTATTTGTACAATTGTTATTTAAATACAGTAATTATTTACAAAGTATTTACAATAATAATGTTACAAGTGATTAAAAGGAAAATAAAATTACATCCTAAAAAATTCCTAAATCTTCATTCTTCTACTGATGCTCTTTTGCTCCATTGATTTTTATCTGCAAAACAAAGAAAAAGAAAAAGTCAAAAGAAGATGAAGTGAAATTTAAGAGCAGACAGATAAAAAATGGATTCATCATTAAAAGCAACTGGCCGAAATCAGTTTGCCCTCTCTGGAAATCACAAGATTTCTCTTGGTTCACAAAGAGGGATGGAAGTTTGCTTGCAATTAAAGTATGAAATGCACAAGTATACAAATTGCACAAATTCAAAGTTTGTCAAACATACTGCATAAGTCCAAAATTGTCAACCAAAGTTTCCAAACAGCATGTACAAGCATAAAGGCAAACTGAGTCACAATTTCAAACTAAGCCAAAAGCTGTCAAAATTTTTCCAAGGATACCAAAAGACATCAAACCCCAAAAAGCTGTCAATAAAGTACACAAAGTATGCAAGAAATATGGAAAATATGCAGAGGAAAGGGACAAAGGCAAACAATGTTCAGATACATCATCTTCCTAGGCCAATTGCTTTTTCAGAAAAGACAAAATTAAGCAATAAAAATGCTTTCTTTAATCTGGAGAGAGAAGGAGGGAAGAAAGGAGCTTACAGTACAGCAGGCTAAAGGCTAAAAAGAAGATATAAACAGGATGTATCAGAGCACATAGAGAGAGAGGAGGCAGAAGGCATACAGTAGAAGAGATCATAAAGAATGAAAACCTCAAGCCTTGCAAACCTGTCCAAGCATTGACCAAATTCAAAAAGAACGAATATACAAAAAATATAACAGCTTCTGCCTTTCAAAGACCACAGGGCCAAGACCCTGGAAGATATAAAACAAAAGCCATCAACCTACATAACACAGATATATCACAAGCCACAAAAAGCCTAATAGCCTCCAAATTCATCAAGCCTCATAAACCAGAAACAAAAGCCACAAACTGTATCAAATATCACAAGCCACACAAAGCCTAATAGCCTCCAAGTTCATCAAGCCTGTAGCCTCAAACAGCAAGCCAAAGTCTAGCCTGTTGAAACCAGAAGCTTACAAGCTTCCAGCCTTACCTACTGCAAACCCAACTTGTCAAAAGCCATAGCCTTAAACAAACAAACTGTCAAGCATCTAGCCTTAAGCCTTTGTCCAAAAAAGCGTTCAAAATCATAAAGCCCTCGGAGCTGGGCTCATCATAGGGGTAGCAACAACATATTCAGAATCATAAAACATCATCAAGGCCATCACTCAGAAGCATATCAGAGAGGTAAATATATTAAGCATTTCAAGGCAACTCAGCATATCAGGCAACAGAAGCGTTCAAAAGTGGAAAAGAAAGCATACAGAAGAGAAGAAGCAATCAAAGGCATCAAGCAACGTACAGAAGCAAAAGTCCAACGTTCAAAAGAGAAAGACAGAAGCAAAAGAAGCTAGGGTTTTCAAGCATCATCATGAAACCCTAAAAGGCAAAGAAAGAATACAGAGTACCAGGATTTCCAGAGCTAGCTCAACGTCACAGTCGCCGTCGCCCTTGGCCGCCTGAAGCACCTCCAAGCCCCGTCCTCCTCCGTCTCCAACAAAGGTATAATTTCTTTTCTTTTCATACACCTCAAATAGCAAACAAATACCAACACACCAAAATTAGAACATAAGTAACACATAAAAGCTTGAAAATCTAAAAGCATGTTAAGACCTAAAACGGAGCCGTTACCTGTGTACAAACATCACTAAGCGACCATGGAGGGAAGAGGAATGGATGGTGGAGCTCGGTGGCCCTAGGCAGAGGAGCGTTCAGAGGCATGGTTCGAGCAAGAAGATGAAGAGGAACAAAGCAAAGTGATGAACGGCGCCGCTCTCAAGCTGTAACCCTAAAAATCCAAATGAAACAAACACATGCAACCCTTACAAAACATTGTGGGAAACCCTTGGGCCTTGCCCTTTTCAGAAGCCTTAAGCCCATTACAAATCTGTAACACCCCCCCCCCCCCCTCTGATTCCCTTTACCAATCCGGTTGGGCCAAGCAAAGTCCCTAAGCCCATAAAATTCTCTTAACCTTTTTCTTTCTTCCTTTTTCTTATAAACTCATATCCTTTTTTTACTTATCCTTTTATTTTTCTTTCTTTTTAATACATTTTATTTATTTTGTTAAATAAAACAATACCTTATTTTTGTACAAAACTTTCTTTTATTCTATTATATTTAAAAAAATACATAAATATTATATTTATTTAGGTTATTAGGTTTTTACCTTAAAAACTCTCTTTAATAAATCTTTTTCATATATGAACTTTAATTTTTCTTAAAACTTTTACTTTCTTTTAATTAAGACTTTGTATATAAACTAAAACACATAAAACATTAATTTTTCTTAAAACATTTATTTTTATTTAATTAAAATCTTTGTACATAATTAACAAAATACAAAAGAAATAAATAAAATACTTAATTTTTTCATTAAGTCAAACATTTTCACCACTTGTAAATAAATCACCTAACTTACACAAATGCATTGATACTTTTACATTTGCTTATTCTTGTACATTGCTACATTTTACATTGCGATCGATTCGATTTGGTTGTAAATATTTGGACACTACTCTCCTATTAAAGTCTCATCCCCATTTGTAAATATTTGTACCCCCACTCCCGGATACTTATTTGTAATAGCATAGACTTTAAATTCCCGCAATTTATCGCTTTCAAATATACCATGGTTAGACCTAGGGTTTGTATGTACATAAAATCAAACGCTAGATAATCTAATACAAAGACAAATGCATGAAATCAATACACTATTCACACTTGCACCCCTAGGGTAATCCCGCTTGTTTCCTTCCAAAATGGGCCATGCTTGCACGTTGAGTATCTTTGGCAAAACAATTCAAATGATCATAGTCCCTCGATGACGCTTTCGAAAGTTTCCTATCAAAATAATCATAGTCCCTTCAAGCAAAATTGCCAAAGACACTTGGCACCATTGCATTCATGGTCCATACGATGACTCGCGCCTGTCCCGTTAACATCCTAACGCAAGATTGCCCACCAACTACAATGGTGGAACAAAATTGTTAAAAGGGTTAAAACATGAGAAAAACCTTTGAGTAAATTTAGGGGTAGACAACTCTTAGTTACTTGATCAACTTGCAAAGAAAACACACTTGCCTACTTTTCAAAACACACTTCACAAACACAACTTCCAAACAACTTTCAAAACATTTGAAACATCTTTTTGAAAAGATACACACCTTTGTATATACTCAAACACGAGTCATTACAATGGTTGCCTAGATAAGGCCTCTTTTTCAAAACATTTTCAAAACACACACACACACACCACCACCATTTCAAGCGATTGAAAATCAAAGGCAAGTGATCTAAAACCAAGTAACTAAGAGCCCATGAATAACCATGGATGAAAAGGGTGCTAATACCTTCCCTTTTCATAATCTACCCCCCGAACCCACGAAACATCTCAAAAGGTTTTTCCTGTGCTTTTTAACCTTTCCTTTAGGTTAAATAAAAAGTCGGTGGCGAATCTTGCTAAACCGAACAAGTGTGAATACAAACGCAAAACCTCAAGTCAGTTCTCCCACCGTATCACAGAACTGGCAACTCTGCTGGGGATATTATTTAAAAGTGGGGTTACCTTAGCGTTTTAGATCCCCCTTTTGCATGATTAATTGTTTGTTTTGATTGCTTTACCTTTGTGGTTCTCTTGTTTGAGATTGAAATCCTACACCCGAATTTGGGAAACATTCATAGATAGCAATACGTTATGGAAACTATGCGGGGTATACCGACACGGTTGAAGCAATAGCTATATTAGTGCGACATATTTGTGAGTACCGGTAACCCTTGAGTTCAATCAAGGAGAGTACGGGGCCGCTGAGTGATGTCACTAAGCACTAATGACCTAGAACCTTACTTGACCATCTTGGCCTTTTATTAGGGTTAGTGAGATGACCGGCTTTGGTGCAGTCCGAAGTTGGTAGATACTCGATACTACACTCATTGAGGGTTGTTTTCTTGGAATATTTTGGTCGCTAGTTAAGTGGCTAAACCAAAACGATGAACATGGAAAACAATCCAATGATATTGAGTTCCTTAGAACCCGGTTACTATTTATAGGACAGGTTTTTAAGCCAACTACACTCAAGAGGGTACTTACCTATGAAACCTCATGCAAGCCTGAAACTAGGGTTTTTTGTGTGAATTGCTTGTACATGTGTTTGTGCATGCATCATAAACATCATAAGGCATCATATGCATCCTCTAACCATTTCAAGGGTTTGGATCTTCACCTCTGTTCTTGTTTTGTAGGTCATGGAAATTCCTCGCAGGAAAACTATCCAAGTCAACCTTGTGAGGATCCCTCCTCAACTCAAGGAGCTCACATCCAGAATTCCCGAAAGCTCTCCCTTCAGTGAAAGACATGGTAGACTGCTCAGCCTAGTCAACACCAGCATTGAAGAGGACATGATGAAGGTTTTGTTCTAGTTCTTTGACCCCCTCCACCACAGTTTCACATTCCCCGACTACCAATTGGTGCCCACTTTGGAGGAATTTTCTCAACTCCTGAGAATTCCTATTCTTAATCAACTACCTTTCAACGGTACGAAAAAAGAACCAAAGCCTGAAGATGTTGCTCAAGCACTACACTTGCAACCATCTGACATCAAGGGGCATTGGGAAACTAGAAGCGGTGTCAAAGGCTTCTTGGCAAAATTCTTGTTTGAGAAGGCACAAGAGTGTTGGAATTCCTTGGATCTACAAGCCTTTGAAGAAATTGTGGCACTCCTCATTTATGGGTTGGTCTTGTTCCCAAATCCTGACCAGCTTATAGATGTCAACGCCGTCAAGATCTTCTTATCCAGGAATCCAATACCAACATTGCTTGGGGACATCCTCCACTCATTTTACACACGAACAATGAGAAAGAGAGGTGTTCTCATGTGCTGTACTCCTCTCCTTGCAAGGTGGTTTATTTTGCACCTTCCACAATCTGTTTTAAAGAATGACCAAGGCTTAAGGTGGTCACAACGATTGATGACCCTCACTCACTCTGATGTGCATTGGTGTTCTCGGTCCAGAGAAAATGTCATCATCGTCGATCGTTGTGGAGAGTTCCCTAATGTTCCATTGCTTGGCATTAGAGGAGGCATTACCTACAACCCTTGTCTGGCTTTGAGACAGTTTGGATATGCACGGAGGGATGGCCCTCATAACATGCTGATTCCTGACATAGTTTTTGACTTCGACAACGATGCGCAAGGACTTCGCCAAAGATTCATCAGAGCCTGGAGGATGCCTAACAAGGTAGACAGCAAGACACTGGGGCACAAGAATTCCATCTCTCTTGAGCCTTATCTCAAGTGGGTACGTACCTGAGCCCAGAGTCTAATGATGCCTTACCCTCATGTTCTCCCTGTGATTAAAGAGCCCGTTAAGGAAGGAGAGGCTCCCTACACCATCTTATATCCTGACATGCCAACGTCATGGGAGGAGATGCAGAAGAGTTGGATCCAACTCAAAGAGGAACAAAACACTTTTGAAGCCAGCTTCTACGCCAGTGAGAAGAAGGTTTTGGAGCTTACCCGCCGACTCCATGAGGAAGAGACCCTCAACACCTACATCACACCAAAGAGGATGCACAACTTCTTTTTACCATGAGAAGTTTTTGTAATATTTGGCCCATGGGGCATTTATGTACTGACAAAATTTCTTCTTATTAATATGACGTGTGTTCTTTTTTGTCTGCAACAATTGTGAATTTCTAAATCCTTGAATGCATTGCATAAATAAACATATCATTCATCATATGCATAAGCAGGTCCCCACACCAGGTTTCCTTATCTTTCTGCTGTTTATTTCAGTAAGATGGATCTCGAACAGACGGTCAAAGATTTCCAGTCTCAAAACTCACAGTTTCAACATCTCCTGATAACCTTGGCAAAGGGTCAGGAGGACCTAAAAGCCATGCTTGGGAAGAAAGAGCAAGTGAAAAAGAAGAAGAAAAGAGTCGGAGTGGCTACCCTGGGAAGAAGGTTTGAGGGTGAAGCCAGAAGAGTTCTTGAATTTCCCCCTACATCTGAAGAGGGAACCAGCAAAGGAAAAGGGGCTACGGTACCTTCTGAATCCGAAGTTGAAGAGGAAGAGGCGGAAGAAGACGAAGACTACTCAGAGCAACAATACCCGCCGGTCGATGACAAGTACAAAAACTTGGAAGACAGGTTAGCAGCTATGGAGCTGCAGAGAGTTCCCGGCTTAGATTTCGAAGATTTGAGATTAATTGCTGGAATTGTGATTCCCCCGAAGTTTAAGGTGCCAGTTTTTGCAAGATACGACGGGATGTCTTGCCCGAAGATGCATCTAAGGTCGTACGTCCGAAGGATTCAACCTCACACATCTGACATAAACCTTTGGGTGCACTTCTTTCAGGATAGCCTGTCTGGTACACAACTGGATTGGTTCTACAATCTTGAAATATCAGAGGTACATAGTTGGGAGGATCTGGCAGCTGCTTTTTATCGCCAATATCAATATAACTCTGACCTGGCACCAACCCGTACTCAGCTACAGAGTATGGGGATGGCCGCAGGTGAGGGATTCAAGGAATACGCCCAGAAATGGCGCGATCTGGCCGGAAGAGTGCAGCCACCTCTTTCTGATAGAGAACTTGTTGATATGTTCCTAGGGACCATGTCTGGTCCATTCTTTAACCATTTGATCGGTAGCTCTTCCGCAGGGTTTACTGAATTAATTCTGACGGGCGAGCGGGTAGAAGCCGGTATCAAGAACGGGAAGATTCAGAAGGATGCCTCTGCATCTACAATTGTTAAGAAATCATTTTCGGCAAAGAAGGAAACGGCTGTTGTGTATTCTCAGAGAGGAGCAGGAAGAAATGAGCGTCGGCCGACTGTGGGGGCCGTGATGATCCAAAATCCATCAAATGATCAGCCCCGCAATAACCAGTCCAGACCTAAACCGCAATGGGGAGAACGGCCACAACGGCAGTTCACCCGCATCAATATGACGCCTGCGCAAGTTCTTCCACATTTGTTGAAATTGAATCTCACCAATATTAGGGAAGCACCGAAGATTGTGAATACTGCTTTATCGCACTATCATCCCAATGCTAAATGTGCCTATCATTCTGACAGCGCCGGACATGACACCAATGATTGTTGGGCGCTTAAGAAAAAAATTCAAGACTTGATAGATGCAAAAGAGGTTGAGTTCGATGCTCCAGAGAAGCCAAACGTAATATCCGCTCCGATGCCGAAGCATGGTCGAAATGTCCATGCTATTGAAGAAGATCTGTATGTGTGTGATGTCAATGACCTGATGACTCCGCTGTTAACAATCAAGTTAAATCTGTTGAAGGATGGGATATTCCCAGGATGCAAAGAAGATTGCTACTGTTGTTACTCGCTACCAACCGACTGTCCATTGCTGAAGAAAGGCATCCAATGCCTGATGGACAGTCAACAAATTCTGTTTGAGAAGATTCCTGCTATTCCAACCCCTACTGAAGATGTTTCAATTATCACCATTTCCACCAATCTTTCCAAGGCCGTCAGAAAGCCTGTTAAGATTACATCAGCTACAAAGATTGTTCCCTTGAAAATAACTATGCCTGGGCCTGTCCCCTACAGTTCTGACAAGTCAATACCATGGAATTACGGTGGAGAAATCTACTACCATGGTGTTAAACAAGTTGAAGTAACCGAAGGAAGCTCTGATGAAGAAGATGCCAGCATTGGAAACATTGCTGGTACAAGCAAGATCACCCGAAGTGGGAGAATATTTTCTCCAGAGATTGCCCCCCCAAAGGCAATCTTTGGACCCTCAGCTGCTGCCAAAGTTAATCCTGCACCAATAAAACTTTCCGCCGAAACTCCGTTGATTGAAGAAACTGTTATTCCCGTTGTTGTCCCTCCTACTTCTGCTGATAAAGGTAAAGGGACCCAAGATGAGCTCGTCGGGACGAGGGATCAACCTTTGGTCATCCCGGAGACCTCTAGGAAAGAGATGGAGGAGATCCTGAAGATAATTAAAAAGAGTGATTATGACGTGGTAGAGCAACTAGGGCAAACCCCCTCGAAGATCTCCATGTTAGCATTACTGCTTTGCTCTGAGGCGCACGCCAAAGCATTGATAAAATTCCTGAAGACAGCCCATGTGCCCCAGGTAACCTCTGCAGAACAATTCCAAGATTGCGTGGCCAGCCTTACCGCTGACAACGGTTTAGGGTTCTCTGATGCTGACCTGGCCTCAAAAGGAAGAAAGCACAACGACGCATTACATGTGTCAGTGGAATGCCAAGGAACTACTCTGGCCCATGTTCTGGTCGACACTGGTTCTTCTCTGAACATGCTGCCCAAGAAGGCTCTCGACCATTTAGACTGTGAAGGCTTGGAGTTAAGGCCAAGTAATATCATTGTAAGGGCATTTGACGGGTCAAAGAGAATGGTACACGGGGAGGTAGACATTCCCATTAAGGTTGGCACAGAAGTGTTCCCCTCAACTTTTTATGTGATGGACATCCATCCGTCATACTCTTGCTTACTGGGGAGACCATGGATACATAACGTTGGGGCGGTTACCTCCTCCTTACATCAAATGTTGAAGTACCCTGTCAAAGGAAAGATCATAATCGTCCACGGTGAAGAGGAATATATGATCAGCCACCTGAACTCCTTTCGGTATGTAGAGGTAGAGGGTGAATTCATTGAGACACCATTTCAGCACTTCGAGGAAGTCTCTCCTGAAGTGGCAGTAGCAAAAGTGGTAGCTGAGGTACCAAAGCAGATGGCCAGGATGGCATCTCTAAAAGACGCGAAAGCTGCAATGAAGGAAGGGAAGAGCTTAACATGGGGTCAGTTGCCTGATATTCCTCACAAAACAGACAAGTTTGGATTAGGTTTCACTGTTGCGGGACAGAAAGCTATGCGTCGCTCAAAGGTTGAAAGAACGCCCATCAAGATTTCTCCTTTTGGAATCAACGCTTTGGAGGGTGAAGACAAAGAGGCCAACATTGAAGATTGGATCTACCCAACCATCGAAGGAGGACTACGCAACTGGGAGGCAAAAGACTTTGTCCCCATTACTTTTATTAATCAGTAATTATCTGTCAAACATTTCCTGTTGGTTTGTAATATTTACTTTTGAACAATCCGTACACTACTTTTTCACCTCATGCCTTGCCCGGGGCATGTAGGTCCATTTGTAAGGGTTTTGATTATCTTCATATCCATATGCCATATTTAATGATTCATTGGACGTTTTTCATTGATAAACTGTTGTGTTCATTTTTCTTTCCTTTTTGCATTTTTGCTTGTTTAAGGATGGCTATCCCTTACACACACCCACACTCACAAATGCAGGTACCCATCCACTCTGGATTCTATAGGTGACTATTCTTCTATGTCCTTCAATAACTCTGAAGATCTGGTCAATCAGGCTGAGTATGAAGATGACGAAGATTGTGAAGTACCGGGAGAGCTAGCCATACTCTACAACAATAAGAAAGGGCCATCTTGCCTCACGAAGAGTTGTTGGAAACTGTCAACTTAGGAACAGAGGAAGACCGGAAGGAAGTACAAGTGGGTGCTAATCTGGAGCCAAATGTCAAGGAACGCTTGATACAACTGTTAAATGAATACGTTGAAATCTTCGCCTGGTATTATGAAGACATGCCGGGTTTAGACACAGATATAGTGGTTCACCGTCTCCCTACAAGAGAGGATTGTCCACCGATCAAGCAAAAGGTCCGCCGAATGAGGCCCGACATGTCTGAGAAGATTAAAGCAGAAGTAATGAAACAATTCAACGCGGGCTTTCTGGCTGTTACATCCTATCCACAATGGGTTGCTAACATTGTGCCAGTTCCTAAAAAAGATGGCAAGGTCAGAATGTGTGTGGACTACCGGGATTTGAATAGGGCCAGCCCTAAAGATGATTTTCCGCTACCCCATATCGACATTTTTATTGACAACACAGCTTTGCACAAAGTGTTTTCCTTCATGGATGGCTTCTCGGGCTACAACCAAATTAAAATGGCCCCCGAGGACATGGAGAAAACAACCTTTGTTACACAATGAGGTACCTTCTGCAACAAGGTGATGCCGTTCGGATTGAAGAACGCAGGGGCAACTTATCAACGCGCCATGGTAGCTTTATTTCATGATATGATACATCATGAGATCGAAGTTTACGTAGACGACATGATAGCTCGATCACAAACAGAGGAGGAACACCTTGAGCATTTGCGGAAGCTGTTTGCCAGATTGAAAGAATACAAACTCAGGCTGAATCCAAGTAAATGCACTTTTGGAGTTAGGTCTGGTAAACTTCTAGGGTTCATTGTCAGCAACAAAGGCATTAAGGTCGATCCAGCAAAAGTGAAAGCAATACAAGAGATGCCTGCTCCCCGTACTGAAAAGGAGGTTAGAGGATTCTTGGGGCGCTTGAACTATATTGCCAGATTCATCTCTCATCTGACTTCTACCTGTGAGTCGATTTTCAAACTATTAAAGAAAGATCAGGTAGTCGAATGGAACGACGATTGCCAAGCTGCTTTTGATAAGATCAAGGAGTATTTGCTAGAACCTCCTATTCTGATGCCACCCGTCGAGGGAAGACCATTGATCATGTATCTGACCGTCTTGGATAACTCAATGGGGTGTGTTTTGGGCCAGCATGACGAGTCTGGTCGAAAAGAGCATGCTATTTATTACCTCAGCAAAAAGTTTACTGACTGTGAGACTCGCTACTCACTGCTCGAGAAAACTTGCTGCGCTTTGGTATGGGCTGCTCGCCGACTAAGACAGTATATGTTGACTCATACCACTCTGTTGATTTCCAAAATGGATCCTATCAAGTATATCTTCAAAAAGCCTGCTTTATCTGGAAGAATCGCTAGATGGCAAATGATCCTAACTGAGTATGACATCCAGTACACCACCCAAAAGGCTATAAAAGGGAGTGTACTAGATGACCATCTAGCTCATCAAGCTATCGAAGATTATCAATCCATGAGATTCGACTTCCCAGAAGAAGACATCATGACTATAGACAACATTGAAGATAACAGACCATACGACGGACCTGAAAATGGATCCCGATGGACCCTGTACTTTGATGGTGCTTCAAATGCACTTGGAAACGGTATCGGTGCGGTACTCATTTCGCCGGAAGGTTTCCATACACCTTTCACGGCCCGACTTTGTTTCAGTTGCACCAATAACATGGCTGCATACGAGGCTTGCATCTTTGGTCTCAAGGCTGCTATGGACCTGGGGATCAAATCTTTGATCGTATTTGGGGATTCGGCTTTGGTCATCAGTCAAATCAAAGGAGAGTGGGACACCAAACATCCTAATCTTATCCCATACAAAGAACATGTCTTGACATTGTTGCCTCATTTCGAGCAAATTACCTTCGAGCATTTCCCGCGAGAAGAGAATCAGCTAGCAGATGCTCTGGCTACAATGTCTTCCATGTTTAAACTCAACTGGGATAACGAGGTTCCCCAAATCACCATCGAGCGAATGGATGAACCTGCGCATTGTCACGAGATTAATACCGAAGAAATGGTGGAACAACCCTGGTTTCATGAAATCAAAAGGTATCTTCAGACCAGAGAATATCCCGAAGGAGCTTCAGTAAATGACAAGAAGTTCCTAAGGAAGTTTGCTGCCAAGTTCTTCCTGAGCAATGGCATCCTTTATAAACGCAGCCATGATTGTGTCTTACTCCGATGTGTGGACAAGGCTGAGGCAGAGTTGATCATGACTGAGATACACAGCGGTACGTTCGGCACCCACTTGAGCGGACACACGATGGCTAAGAAGATTCTAAGGGCAGGCTATTATTGGTCTACCATGGAAGTTGATTGTTATCAACACTCTCGTACCTTCCATAAATGCCAAATCTACACCGATAAGGTGCACATTCCTCCGGTTCCTCTCAACGTGCTGACAGCTCCTTTGCCATTTGCAATGTGGGGCATTGACATGATTGGAGATCAAGCCCACGGCATCCAATGGACATCGCTTCATCCTGGTTGCCATTTACTATTTCACCAAATGGGTCGAAGCGGCTTCCTTCGCCTCTGTTACAAAAAATGTGGTTGCCCGCTTCATCAAGCAAAACCTCATATGCCGGTACGGTGTCCCCAACAGGATCATCATAGACAACGGAACCAATCTGAATAATACTATGATCACCGCTCTATGCGAACAATTCAAGATTTATCATCATAATTCATCTCCCTATCGGCCGAAGATGAACGGTGTTGTTGAAGCTGCGAACAAAAACATTAAGAAGATCATTCAGAAAATGACAGTCACCTACAAAGATTGGCATGAGATGTTACCGTTTGCTCTGCACGGATACCGTACCACAGCACGTACTTCAACCGGGGCAACCCCATTTTCTTTGGTATACGGCATGGAAGCTGTCCTGCCTATGGATGTTCAGATTCCTTCCTTAAGGATTATGAAAGATGCAAGTTTGAATGAAGATGATTGGATTCAGACCCGACTTGATCAACTCAATTTGATCAACGAGAAGTGACTCGCTGCTGTTTTCCATGGTCAGACGTACCAAAAACGGATGATCAAGGCTTTCAACAAGAAAGTCAGACGTCAAGTATATCAAGTCGGAGATCTCGTGATCAAGCGGATTATCTTACCACAAAGTGACCCCAGGGGAAAATGGACTCCTACTTACGAAGGACCATTTGTGATCAAGAGCATATTTTCTGGTGGTGCAATGATTCTGACCACCATGGACGGTGACGATTTGCTGCACCCTGCAAACGCAGACATAGTCAAAAGATACTACGCATAAAACAACCCGACAAGTCGAAAACCCGAAAGGGCGACTTGGGCAAGAATGGGCATCCCGGTGAACCGAAAACCCGAAAGGGCGGTTCAGGCAAAAATTAGGGATAAAACAAAAAAATCTGTACACCCGGCATGTCGAAAACCCGAAAGGGCGGCTTGGGCAAAAAGGGGTTTCCCGGTGGATCGAAAACCTGAAAGGGAGATTCAGGCAAAAGTTAGGGAATTAAAGCGTATGACTATGTCTCGTCAGGTCACTTTAAGGACAATCTCTTCATCAACTAGCTCCAAGCTTCTGGCCAATCCAGTCACCGGCAGACGAAGCGTTGAGTGGACAAATATTCAGAGTTATGAAGGCTATAGCAGAATGGAATCCCACAGAGTTGTTTCACTAGCCATCTTTTTTGTATAAAATTTTCAATTTCTACGGCGACATCCTCTTACAAGGATGCTTGTCTCCTTTATACAAAGATACTCATAGAAAGTTAATACAAATACTTTTCCAAATACACAAATTTGCTTTGTCTTCCTTTTTTCTCTTTTGCACTTATATTTACTTGAGAAACGTCCAATGTTTTGTTAAGTAGGCATATGCATTTGAACATAGTCATTTCCTTACAAATCTGGAAAAGATGATTACTGATAGGTTGAAGGTACAGATAGATGTCTCGGTACCCTTTCAGAAGGAATCCCCAGCAGATTTAAGCTCCAAATTCCGCGATAAAGTCAAAATCCAGAACTTTATTCCCCAAACAGAGTTAAACTCCGGGATCCTCAGCAGAACAGGAGTTTTTCTCAAAGCCGATTTCCCCAGCCAGAGAACCTTCCAGAACTTAGTCCCCCTCAGAGATAAGTTTCAGCACCCCCAGTGGAGCCCTAGAATCTAAAAATCCTATCCCCAGCGAAACTAAAACTTCCAACTATCAATCCCCAGTGAAACCAGACCAGTGAACATTCTCCCCACAGAGATACTTCCCACCAGACTGAAGATTCTCAGTCATAATTCTCCAGCATAAGTCTACCAGGTTTTGAACTCCCCAGCAGAGATCATCAAAATTCTCTCACCCCGCGAGTCACCAAGGAGGTCCAATCCCCAGCAGTGGTCTTAAGATCCCTCAACAAGTGAAGATCTTGTTCCCCAAGCAGTTAGCAGACAACGAGGATTTCTCATCCTCAGTTACTCAAGAGTTCTTCTATCCCCAACATTGGTTATGGGTTTATTTCCCCAAACTTTGTTCAGGATTTATTCTCCAAAACAAATTACATCTCATGTTGATCGGTCGTTCAAAAGCTCCTTCATCATCGGTTGGAAGCTACAGTCGTCAAAGATCAAATTCTTAGAAGATTCAAGTTACAAAGCCCAGATTCGACCGGATAGTATCTTAATCCCTACAGCATATTGTGAAGCCCAGAGTACGACCGGATAACAATGCCAGACAACCACCAAGCCTGGATTACGACCAGATAGTGATGTCCCCTCAGAGCAAGCTATGAAGTCCGGATTCGACCGGATAATAGTTTAATCCCTAACAAAGCTATTGAGAAGCCTGGATTATGACCAGATGACAATACAAATTTCTGTGAAGCCTGGATTACGACCAGACAACAGTCAAGAATACTACGAAGCCTGGAGTCGACCAGATAGTGGTATATCTTCAACACAAGCCGTGAAGCCCGGATTTGACCGGATAGCAGCTTAGCAAAGCTATTGAGAAGCCTGGATTACGACCAGATGACAATACAAATTTCTGTGAAGCCTGGATTACGACCAGACAACAGTCAAGAATACTACGAAGCCTGGATTACGACCAGACAACAGTCAAGAATACTACGAAGCCTAGAGTCGACCAGATAGTGGTATATCTTTAACACAAGCCGTGAATCCCGGATTTGACCGGATAGCAGCTTAGCAAGCTATTGAGAAGCCTGGATTACGACCAGATGACAATACAAGCTTCTGTGAAAGCCTGGAGATTGACCAGATAACAGTTAAGCATTAGCAGAATGAAGACTCTCATTCTCAGTTCCTCATAGAATATTCGAATATTCTCCGGTGAAGATCTCCTCAAGACAGGAATCCCCAGTAGATTGGCATACAACCCAAGCTCCTGATCCCCCAACAGTAGTCAACAAGGACTTCTCATGTTCAACGGTCAAAGGATTTTCAATCCCCTACAACAATCAAAGATTCTTGCCCTCCCCTGGAGCAGTCAAGGATTACTTTCCCCGACAGCAGTCAAGATGCTTTTATCTCCAGCCATCCAGGATTCATCTATCCTCAGCAAGACAGCTCATCAACTTACATGCGCATTCATTACATTCATATCATAAACATTGATATAACATACATTACATCATGCATCACTACATTGCATACAACTAACTCTTCACCTTTTCAGGAAAGGTCAGTCGACAGACAAAGATCAACGTCTTCCAAGATTCTTTCTAGAGATAGTTCAGATGTGACCCAGAGATGGCGACATTCTGATACTTATTCCAAATTCATCCAGATGCAGTTTTACACGGACTCATCATCAGGAAACCCTACACCGGTTCCTCCTTCAACTTCAAGACTTCTGAAAACAGTTCACGGGTTCTCCAGTAACGGATGTTAACCTATCGCTTGTTCAGATTCTTCTCAACTTTTGAAAACAGTTTACGGACGCTTCCCAAAAACAGATGCTGCTCTATTGCTTATTCAATCTCAACTCCTGAAAACAGTTTACGGATTCTCCAAACATGGATGTCAATCTATTGTTTGTTCAGACCAACAGTTCAGAGATGTTCCAAAACTTGGATACCCTTCTGATACTCGTCCACTCCCCAATGACATACAGTTCAACAATCACCTTCAGATGGCATCTCTAAGCCCATCCTCCTACCAACATTCCCAGATGGCATCTCTAAGCCCATCCCCCGACGAGATTCTGTCGCATTTCCAGATGGCATCTCTAAGCCCATCACCAAATGGCATCTTTAAGCCCATTCCCTCTTCCATCACATCACCAAGTGCAAATTTTTTGGGCACTCTAGTGTCCAATCTCCTTTTACCCTCGAGTCGTGCAAGGAAAAATTACCAATCTAACTCTTCAAGTTCAAGAAGATTGAACAGGGGCAACTGTTGTACCCCAAAAGTTGCCCTCCTTTTTTTTCACAAGAAATCGCAGCTTCGGGCTTTTCCTGATTTTTCAGACTGGCTCAAGAATTGGTCAAACAGACTTTTCTCGTCAGTCAGACAAAATTTAGGGTTTTCATTGATTTTAAAGCAGTTCAAGCAGTTTGCTAGGGTTTTGGTTGAGTTTGGCTCAGGTTTTGATCAGGCAGACGCTTCTTTGGCGTTTAATCAAAAAATTAGGGTTTTGTGCGCATATTTCTCAGAAAAGAATTAATTCTACAGCGCTTTTCAAATTATTCTGAGATATGGACTGAGGCATTTGATTTGAGTTTGCAGTGTTGGATTTAATCAAATGAAAAAAGGACATGTGGACGTGTGTTGTTTAGCTGTGCAATGCTCTGATTATTCAGAATTCCGGACGTTTATTGATTATTTATTATTCTGAGTTAAAATGGTTGGGATTTATTTCCAGTTATTATAATTTAAGAATTATAAATAATAAAATAAACAATTGAAAAGAAGAAAGGGAATTAACTGATAAAAGACTTTTTATTTATCTTTAATTATTTGTACAATTGTTATTTAAATACAGTAATTATTTACAAAGTATTTACAATAATAATGTTACAAGTGATTAAAAGGAAAATAAAATTACATCCTAAAAAATTCCTAAATCTTCATTCTTCTACTGATGCTCTTTTGCTCCATTGATTTTTATCTGCGAAACAAAGAAAAAGAAAAAGTCAAAAGCAGATGAAGTGAAATTTAAGAGCAGACAGATAAAAAATGGATTCATCATAAAAGCAACTGGCCGGAATCAGTTTGCCCTCTCTGCAAATCACAAGATTTCTCTTGGTTCACAAAGAGTGATGGAAGTTTGCTTGCAATTAAAGTATGAAATGCACAAGTATACAAATTGCACAAATTCAAAGTTTGTCAAACATACTGCATAAGTCCAAAATTGTCAACCAAAGTTTCCAAACAGCATGTACAAGCATAAAGGCAAACTGAGTCACAATTTCAAACTAAGCCAAAAGCTGTCAAAAATTATCCAAGGATACCAAAAGACATCAAACCCCAAAAAGCTGTCAATAAAGTACACAAAGTATGCAAGAAATATGGAAAATATGCAGAGGAAAGGGACAACGGCAAACAATGTTCAGATACATCATCTTCCTAGGCCAATTGCTTTTTCAGAAAAGACAAAATTAAGCAATAAAAATGCTTTCTTTAATCTGGAGAGAGAAGGAGGGAAGAAAGGAGCTTACAGTACAGCAGGCTAAAGGCTAAAAAGAAGATATAAACAGGATGTATCAGAGCACATAGAGAGAGGAGGCAGAAGGCATACAATAGAAGAGATCATAAAGAATGAAAACCTCAAGCCTTGCAAACCTGTCCAAGCATTGACCAAATTCAAAAAGAACGAATATACAAAAAATATAACAGCTCCTGCCTTTCAAAGACCACAGGGCCAAGACCCTGGAAGATATAAAACAAAAGCCATCAACCTACATAACACAGATATATCACAAGCCACAAAAAGCCTAATAGCCTCCAAATTCATCAAGCCTCATAAACCAGAAACAAAAGCCACAAACTGTATCAAATATCACAAGCCACACAAAGCCTAATAGCCTCCAAGTTCATCAAGCCTGTAGCCTCAAACAGCAAGCCAAAGTCTAGCCTGCTGAAACCAGAAGCTTACAAGCTTCCAGCCTTACCTGCTGCAAACCCAACCTGTCAAAAGCCATAGCCTTAAACAAACAAACTGTCAAGCATCTAGCCTTAAGCCTTTGTCCAAAAAAGCGTTCAAAATCATAAAGCCCTCAGAGCTGGGCTCATCATAGGGGTAGCAACAACATATTCAGAATCATAAAACATCATCAAGTCCATCACTCAGAAGCATATCAGAGAGGTAAATATATTAAGCATTTCAAGGCAACTCAGCATATCAGGCAACAGAAGCGTTCAAAAGAGGAAAAGAAAGCATACAGAAGAGAAGAAGCAATCAAAGGCATCAAGCAACGTACAGAAGCAAAAAGCCAACATTCAAAAGAGAAATAGAGAAGCAAAAGAAGCTAGGGTTTTCAAGCATCATCATGAAACCCTAAAAGGCAAAGAAAGAATACAGAGTACCAGGATTTCCAGAGCTAGCTCAACGTCACAGTCGCCCTCGCCCTTGGCTGCTTGAAGCACCTCCAAGCCCCGTCCTCCTCCGTCTCCAACAAAGGTATAATTTCTTTTCTTTTCATACACCTCAAATAGCAAACAAATACCAACACATCAAAATCAGAACATAAGTAACACATAAAAGCTTGAAAATCTAAAAGCATGTTAAGACCTAAAACGGAGCCGTTACCTGTGTACAAACATCACTAAGCGACCATGGAGGGAAGAGGAATGGACGGTGGAGCCCGGTGGCCCTAGGCAGAGGAGCGTTCAGAGGCATGGTTCGAGCAAGAAGATGAAGAGGAACGAAGCAAAGTGATGAACGGCGCCGCTCTCAAGCTGTAACCCTAAAAATCCAAATGAAACAAACAAATGCAACCCTTACAAAACATTGTGGGAAACCCTTGGGCCTTGCCCTTTTCAGAAGCCTTAAGCCCATTGCAAATCTGTAACGCACCCCCCTCTGATTCCCTTTACCAATCCGGTTGGGCCAAGAAAAGTCCCTAAGCCCATAAAATTCTCTTAACCTTTTTCTTTCTTCCTTTTTCTTATAAACTTATATCCTTTTTTTACTTATCCTTTTATTTTTATTTCTTTTTAATACATTTTATTTATTTTGTTAAATAAAACAATACCTTATTTTTGTACAAAACTTTCTTTTATTCTATTATATTTAAAAAAATACATAAATATTATATTTATTTAGGTTATTAGGTTTTTACCTTAAAAACTCTCTTTAATAAATCTTTTTCATACATGAACTTTAATTTTTCTTAAAACTTTTACTTTCTTTTAATTAAGACTTTGTATATAAACTAAAACACATAAAACATTAATTTTTATTAAAACATTTATTTTTCTTTAATTAAAATCTTTGTACATAATTAACAAAATACAAAAGAAATAAATAAAATACTTAATTTTTTCATTAAGTCAAACATTTTCACCACTTGTAAATAAATCACCTACACTTACACAAATGCATTTATACATTTACATTTGCTTATTCTTGTACATTGCTACATTTTACATTGCGATCGATTCGATTTGGTTGTAAATATTTGGACACTACTCTCCTATTAAAGTCTCATCCCCTTTTGTAAATATTTGTACCCCCACTCCCGGATACTTATTTGTAATAGCGTAGACTTTAAATTCCCGCAATTTATCGCTTTCAAATATACCATGGTTAGACCTAGGGTTTGTATGTACATAAAATCAAACGCTAGATAACCTAATACAAAGACAAATGCATGAAATCAATACACTATTCACACTTGCACCCCTAGGGTAATCCTGCTTGTTGCCTTCCAAAATGGGCCATGCTTGCACATTGAGTATCTTTGGCAAAACAATTCAAATGATCATAGTCCCTCGATGACGCTTTCGAAAGTTACCTATCAAAATGATCATAGTTCCTTCAAGCAAAATTTCCAAAGACACTTGGCACCATTGCATTCATGGTCCATACGATGACCCGCGCCTGTCCTGTTAACATCCTAACGCAAGATTGCCCACCAACTACAATGGTGGAACAAAATTGTTAAAAGGGTTAAAACATGAGAAAAACCTTTGAGTAAATTTAGGGGTAGACAACTCTTAGTTACTTGATCAACTTGCAAAGAAAACACACTTTCCTACTTTTCAAAACACACTTCACAAACACAACTTCCAAACAACTTTCAAAACATTTGAAACATCTTTTCGAAAAGATACACACCTTTGTATATACTCAAACACGAGTCATTATAATGGTTGCCTAGACAAGGCCTCTTTTTCAAAACATTTTCAAAACACACACACACACCACCATTTCAAGCGATTGAAAATCAAAGGCAAGTGATCTAAAACCAAGTAACTAAGAGCCCGTGGATAACCATGGATGAAAAGGATGCTAATACCTTCCCTTTTCATAATCTACCCCCCGAACCCACGAAACATCTCAAAAGGTTTTTCCTGTGCTTTTTAACCTTTCCTTTAGGATAAAATAAAAAGTCGGTGGCGACTCTTGCTAAACCGAACAAGTGCGAATACAAACGCAAAACCTCAAGTCAGTTCTCCCACCGTATCACAGCCACGCCTAGGTGGAGATATTCTGGGGGAGTCTCATCGTCGGGTTCTCTGAGGTGGAGACCTTGACCGCTTCTTCTCCCAGCCCCCTATACTTTGCTTTTGCCGTAGGATAAGGTCATTGGTCTGGTTGATGGCAGCGAGCAACACTGCAATGGCTAGGTCGCCACTGAGAGGGATGGGAACTAGTTACAGGATCTTTGGCAGTTCCTCAGTGGGATTCTTGGGATGTCCTTTGTCCAAGAATTGATTGTCTCTGCATCGGGCGTCAGTTGAATCTGGAGATATAGTCTGGCCGTCTTGGAAACCTAGGTTATCCTCGAGGTGAGGATGTTCTTGGCTTTCGTCGATTTTGTGCGTTGGGGAAAGAATAGTCTTTCCGAGCAGGTGGAGATCGTCATGGTCGGTCATGATTGGTAAAAGTAATCTTGAATATCTGCTTTGATCTTTGAGTTTCGAGGAAAGAAAGAAGGGGATAGAAGGTTTACCACAGACGGTGCCACTAATCTTACTGGTTGATCAGAACCTGCAAGGTGGTCGAATGATGATGTTCGGTCGGGCTGTGATGTCGAGGAGGAAAAAATGGGTTGTACCCGCAAGGCACTCCGACGATCAAGTAAGAGTGGGAGCAAAAATATACAAGCAAAGTGTTAAGGTATTAGTGGTGAATAGTGAATATTCGATACTTGACCCTCATATATGTGAGGGTTTATATAATTCCCCTAGCGCATGGCCATTGGTTACTGTCTTTAGGTGTAGATATACAGGTTTAAAAATAGGTAATTGTCAGCACTTGGTCATACCGGGCAAGTGTGTCCGTAGCTATCCGTTAGATCCGAGGAGGAGGTAGGTTACGGGAAGTGATCTCGTCGATTCCTGGTTGTCTGCACAACTTGAGGTCGGGAAGACTGAGAGATGCTTGTCGATCATCTTAGGTCAGTGCCAATTTGGAAGGGGAAAGGGTCGATATCCCCCCAACGGGGAACGGGGAGGTTCGAGCCATGGGCGCATGGACCGTACAGAAAGAAGGGGTAAGATCGGGCCCATGTTTAGCTGTTGGGCCAGTCCAGAACAGTTATAAAGAGAAATTTAGGGTTCAAGGCATCGAGCTGAAGAAGAAGGAGGAGACAGCTAAGTTGTCTAAGGCGGAAGACTTCTTGCTGCTCGAGAAAAGAGCCTTGAGGACGAGATAGCCAATTTGAAATATGCAGTGGCGCCTGCCAAGGATGAGCCCGATGAGCCAAAAGCTTTGCAGACTCATGTTGAATTCGTTGCTCAGGTTAATATTCTCGAGTTAGATTGTATCGAAGCAGCGACGATGGGCTTTGACACTGCGGTGAGCCAGCTCATGTTGCTGAACCCTATGCTCAACACTGAGGGAGTCGAGCTCCTATCTCAGGTGGTTGAGGGCAAGTTAGTTCCTCCTCCAGAGTCCCCGTAAACCTAAGATGATGGTCATCATGAATAACGACCAGTGTTCTTATTTCTCTTGTTTGGTTGGGCACGCGTGCCTTATTTTTTTTGTAACAATTGGATAATGGGCTCGTCCTGGATTTTTGATGTAATATATTGACAATGTCAGCCTTCGTGGTCGGCACTTTTAATGTCATTTGTTTTATATGCTTATATACTTGTTTGTTAAATGCTTGAGTTCTCCATCATTATTTCCGTTGCAACGTATGCTCGACAGAGTTAATGCTCGACAATTTGGGGAACATGTCGAGGAGGCGGAGTTAGTTCCACTTGATAATGGGACTAAAACCGCAGTCTGGGTCTTGATCTCGCGGTGTGAACTTTCCCATTGCGAGCTGGGTGTTATGCCTATTTGGTACTACGACGGTAGAGCTCAATCGAGGTATCCCCATCGGGCTAAGAATCTGCTTATCCCATGAGCGGGAGCTCGCCTTTTATTTCAGATTTGTGATGATGTGTTTGTACCTTAACACGCTATTATGGCCGGGCACACCTGGTTATTTATTGAACTGATTAGGCCGGCTATTGGGCCCAGATGTAGTATTATCAGGACCTAACTATAGTAATGCTTTAGCTTTTCTACATTCCATGGTCGAGCAAGTTGTTCCCGATTAAATTTTCGAGGTAATAGGCCCTGCCCTCCATTTTTGCCTGGATGCGGTAAGGACCTTCCCAGTTTGCGGCAAGTGTTCCCTCGCACAAGTTTTTCTGATTTTTTACAGGACTTTGTTTCCGACTTAGAACTCGTGTTTTATGACTTTGGCGTCATGTCGCATAGTTATATTTTTTTTAAGTGGCCTCGCAGAGAGATGCTCTTGCTTGAATTTCTTCGACCAGGTCAAGTTTCCCTCTAAAGGGATCACCAGACGACTGGATGGCTCTCTAATTTCCACTTGGATCATCACCTCGTTTCTGTAGGCTAGTCGGAAAAGGGTTTCCCCCATGGTCGAGTGTGGTGTCATTCGGTAGGCCCAAAGCATGTTGTGTAGATCCTCGACCCACCTCTTTTTGTTTTCGCCCATTCGTCGTTTTAATCCCCGCAGGATCTCTCTATTCGCGGCCCTAGCTTGCCCATTTGTTTGATGGTGCTCGATAGAAATGAAGTGTTGCTTGGTGCTTAGGTTGGAAATGAAGTCTTGGAAGTTTTTGTCGGTGATGAGCGCTTGAGATATGTTGAACCGGGCGAACATGTTTCTTTTGTAGAAACACAATATGTTATATGTTGTGATTTTGACAAGGGCTTCAACCTCTATCCACTTTGTTAAGTAGTCTACAACGATAATTAAATACTTGTTCTAGTAGGATCCTAGAGTGAAAGGGTTGAGGATGTCCATTCCCCAGCAGGCAAAGGGCCACGGGAAGGATTGAGATTTTAACTCGTTGGGCAGTGCCAAGTGCATGTCTATATTACGTTGGCACTTATCGCTTTTTTTGGCATGCTTCTTTGCATCGTGTTGCATGACGGACCAATAATATTCTGCTCGTAAGGCCTTTCGTTCAAGAGATATTCCCTCTAAGTGCTGGAGTTGATTCCTTCGTGAATTTCCCATAGGATGCGAGAGAAACTGGCTTCGTCGATGCATTTCAAAAGTGGGATGGAGAATCCTCTTCGGTAGAGTTTGTCTTTGAGAAAGACGTATAAGCATGCTCTTCACTTAGTCACGCTGGCTTTTTGGTCAGAAGACAGATCTCCTGTGGTGAGGTAGTGGTACACTAGGGTCATCTAGTAGTCGTGATCCCTGATGGCGTTTACGTCGAGCGCCATGGAAGGTTTTTTGATGCTTGAGTGAGGGAGGATTTCTTGGATGATTGATTTGTTTCCACCTTTTTTCCTTGTGCTTGCTAGCTTTAACATGATATCCGCTCAGATACTGTGCTTGCGAGGGACGTGCATGACTTCTGCGAAAGCGAACTGTTTCATTTTTTCCTTTACTAGAGTTAGGTACTCGATTATGTTGTCGCTTTTGGATTGATAATCTCCTTGTACCTGGGAGGCAACGAGCTAAGAATCCGTGAAGATTTTTACTTTATGCGCGCCTAAGTCCTCGACCAGCCATAATCCTGCGAGGAAAATCTCGAATAGGATGTCATCCTCATTCTCAATAATTATGCCCGCGCCACTTCCTGTTGAACTAGACCGTCTACGAAAATTGTCCACTTGTGGGCTCCATTTGCCAGGGAGGCGGGCATGGTCATCTCAGCCACGAAGATGGCCATGACTTGGGCTTTGAGGGTCTTCCTGCTCTCGTATCTGATATCAAACTCTAACTGTTATAGCGACCATTTAAGTATTCTACTGGCTATGTTCGGACGACCGAGTAACTGCTTTAGGGGATGATCTGTTCGTACAATGACAATGTGCACCAAAAAGTAGTGTCTCAGTCTCCTATTCGCATTGATAAGGGCCAAGGCGACCTTCTCGATTTTTTGGCATCTTATTTTTGGGCCTTGCAAGGTCTTACTCGTGAACTATATTGACATATATCCTCAGGGGTTTCACAAATGAGCGTCACGCTGACGGCCTCAGCCGAGACAAACAAGTAAAAGTACAAGGTCTCTTTGTGTTCCGGCTGCAATAGAACGGATGGTCGCAAAATATCTTGTTTGAGATGGATTAGAGCTTGTTCGCACTCTTCTGTCCATTTTAATGTCGCTTCCTTGCATAGTAGTTTAAAAAATAGGAGTGTGTGTTGGCCGTATTTGGCCATAAAGCGAGACATCAAGGTGAGCATCCCATTAGGGATTGGATGAATTTTTTCTAGTTCAGTCTTGGGAACTCGGAGAAGGCCCTACACTTGTCGGGGTTGGCCTTAATTCCTCACTCAGTTAAGTAGAAACCAAGGAATTTGCCTGCCCGTACGCTGAAAGTGCACTTCTCCAGATTGAACCTTATTCTGCATTTCCTTGCCTGGTCGAAGACCTTCTTAAGGTGGGCAGTGTGGTCGGTTTCTTCTCGAGACTTCACGATCATATTTTCCATGTAGACTTCAAGCATATCCTTGATCTCTCCTTGGAAAACTTTATTCATCATTCATTGACAAGTAGCGTTGTCGTTCTTCAGGCCGAAGGGCATTGAGTTGTAGTAATAGTTTCCCAACTAGGTCATGAACATGGTGCACTATTTGTCGCTCCTTGCCATGGGGATTTGATTGTAACCTGAATATGCGCCCATGAATGATAAAAGTTTATATCCTGCAAAATTATCTACCAGTCTATCAGTGTTAGACAATGGATATGCATCTTTGGGGAAAGCCCTATTGAGATCGGTATAATCGACACACATCCTCCATTTTCTATTAGGCTTTTTAACCAATACAATGTTAGACATCCAGGTTGTGTACGGGCCTCAAAAATAAAATTTTCCTCTAGGAGGTCTTTTATTGCTTTTTCAGCAACCTCTGCTTTCTCAGGAGACTCCCTTCACCTATGTTGAACTACTTCCCTAGCGGCTGGATCTATGGTCAAGTGATGGTAGGTGACCTCAAGGTCGAGGATGGGCATCTCAGTAGCGCTCCACGCGAACAAATCAACATTCTCCCTCAGGCATGCATTGAGTTGTTTCCTCGCCAGGTCGGAGAGCTCTGTTCCAATATTCACACCTTTGCTCGAATCATTTTCAAGGAGGATGACTTTTAAATCTCCATCTGGGATGGAGCATAAGAGATGGAGAGGCTCACTGTTGTCAGCGGGTCGAACATCTCCTTCCTCCTTCTTCTCCTCCTTCAGCTCATCTCTGGTGAAGTGGGTGTTAAGGTCCACTGAGATTACATGAGGTGATGGCTACTGTTCTGCTGCTCAAGCTGGCTTGTCATCCAAAAGTTAGGATTGTTTATTGGTTGTCTTGGGTGTTGTTTCGATCGAATTCTGTACTTTCGCGACTTCTTTAAAGCATCTTCTGGAAGCTTCGATATCTCTGTGCATAGTAACGACGCGACCTCTCTGTAAGAACAAGATTTGGTTCTTCAATATTATCTTTGAGTTTTGATGATAACAAATGAGTATGATTGCATCAACAATTTTTTTATACTAATGTTTGTTATTATTGAGTACTTAACAAATAGGTTTTGCTTCTGATGAATGGCGTGGCCAAGACATTAGAAGAGAATTGATTCCGCTTCTATGCTACATAAGTTCTATTGAACAATAGCAAGACACTCCAGAAGGCTCTGAAGAGTAAACTCTGATATTTGTCTGAAGAAACCAGTCAAAAGATCTGAAGACAGAAGTTGTTACTTATGTCCAGATGCTGAAGACTCAAGCTTCTAAAGACAACATGTTCTAAAGAAACAAAGTTAAAAGATCTGAAGAAAAAGTTTCTACTGAAGTCCAGATATTGAAAGCTTGTGTTTATATTAATGAAGTTGTAAAGATAAGGGTTCTAAAGACCAAGTGCTGAAGACTCTAAAAGACATAAGGTCTAAAGACTCTAAAGACTTGAAGTTCTAAAGACCCAAAGTTCCAAGAAAAGGTTCTCACGACCAAGTGCTGAAGACTCTGAAGACTTGAAGTTCTGAAAACCTGAGGTTATGTTCTCGCTTCTAAACTCTTGCTCGCAGAAGCCTCTGAAGTGCAGAAGGAAAGAAGATAAACTTGTAAAAATAGTACATGGTACAATCAACATTTCATTCCACTACCATGAAGGGACGGACGCATTGCATAATCTTGTCCCCCACATTACTATTCAAGCTTCCAATATTTCTGGAAATTCCAAGAGTATCCCTCAACAGATACATAATGCAAATGGCTATATATAAAAGCTTGAAGACTAAGAAAGAAATTAGCCAACCAACAAAATATTCACGCGCAAACCCTGTTCATTGCCTTCACATTCTTAAGTCACTGTTCGTAAAATAGTTTACATACTCATCTTTTTAGAAGCAACATTCCTGTAAATAAAACTTTTATTCAAACTGTTGTTTAATATTCCTTAAGGGACCAGGTAGGTCTGAATCCTTAAGAAGTCTAGAGCGTGCGAGTTTTAGAAGTTGTTAGTCACTTGCGGGTAGCATATGCATTATAATAATCAGGTTGATTATTAGTTGATATTCCTTAAGGGACTGGGTAGGTCTGAATCATTAAGAAGTCTAGGGCTTGCGAGTCTAGAGGTTGTTAGTCACTTGCGGGTAGCTTGTGAAAATTATAATCAATTTGGTTATAGTGAATTAAGTCCTCGATTGAGTGAGGTGAAATCACCTTGGCGGGTGGACTAGACTAGCTTGATAATTTTCAAGTGAACTAGTATAAACATACATTTTTCTTTACTTTATTTTCTTACTTATTGTTATTATCAAGAGTGAAGGAAAAAGAGTTTTAACTTAAAAGGGGAATATTTTTAAAATAATTGTTGTTTAAAAAACCCAATTCCAATCCTAAATTTTATTGTGTTTTTCACACCTTCAATTGGCATCAGAGCTCCGGTTTTGAGAAGATAAAAAGTTTGAATTTTTATCAACTTTTAACAGTGTCCAGTACCAATCCAGTGTGTGTGAAAAACCAATGGCTACATATACTTCCACTATTGATAATAGGGATAATGATAGAGATCACTATAGTTCAAAACCTCATATGTTTGATGGGGAGAAATTTGACTATTAGAAGGATATAATAGAAATTTACTTTCTAGCATATGACTTGGTAGTTGATGGCTACACTCACCCAGTGGATGATAAAGGTCATAAGATTGCAATAAGTGCAATGACTGAAGCACATAAGAAAGTATGTAGAAATCACTACAAAGCAAGAACCATTCTTCTAAGTGCTATCTCATATAACGAATATGAGAAAATCATAGATAGAGAGACTGCAAAGTATATTTTTTATTCTCTTCAGATGACACATGAAGGTAACACACAGGTAAAAGAAACAAAGGCTCTGGCCTTAATTCAAAAGTATGAATCCTTCAAGATGAAAGACGACAAATCTATGGAAACAATGTTTTTAAGATTTCAGACTCTTGTGGAAGGACTTAAGGTTCTGAACAAAGGTTACTCCACCACAAACCACGTTAAGAAGATTATCAGAAGTCTTCCTGTTAAATGGAGACTAATGGTAACTACCTTAAAATTGGCAAAGGATATGAACAACACCTCTCTTGAGGAGCTAATTATCTCTTTAAGAAGTCATGAAATAGAGCTGGAACAAGATGAACCTCAAAAGAAGGTAAAATCAGTTGCTCTAAAGTTTACTTCTGGAAAAACCAAGGCTTACCAAGCTAAAGAAGAATCACAAGAATCAGAAGAATATTCGATTGTACCCCAAAATTTGCCCTCTCGTATTTCTCAAGACATTCTTCCAAAGCTTCTCAAACACTCAAGATACACAAGGGTTTGGAGTTTCTCAAGGAAATTGGTTTTCAAAGGTCTCAAGTGGCTTCCATGGTTCTACATAGATCCTGAATAAGGTTCATGTCAAGTTTCAAGTCCTATATCACAAGTTTTCCCAATCAATGGCTCAGATGATAAAAAAATCAATTGTATTGATCAAAAGTCAACTGTAGTCAAAATATAGTTAAAATTCAAGATTTTTGGTTAACATCAACATTTTGAAGTGATATTCATCATTTGATCAAGGGTTGATCATGATTCCCCAAGGAAAGACCTCAAATCATCAAAAGTCCAAAATTTCCAAATTAGGGTTCCCTTAGGAGAAGTCAACTGAACATTGACCAGGCATAACCTTCACACACTGCATCAACTTTTCCCCAACCAAATCTCATTTTGAAGAAAATTCAATTCTCTAAAACTTAAATTTATCAAGTCTAAAAAATGCTTCATTTAGAAGATATGAGCTCAAACATTATAGGTCATTTTCAAAAGTCAACAAAAGACACTTTTTGTCAAGGCAACTTGCATTAAGATAAATTCTTCAAAAGCAAAAGTGATCAACATAGAGATTGTAGAGGACATCTTGCACAAGTTGGGAAATTTGAGGAAATTCATGAAATGAAAGATGAGCAAAATTGAGGTTTTAAACTAATGGGCCTAGTTTTTGAGGTTCAAACATATTCATAACACCTTAGAAGACCTCTAAGTCCATTTATACATGGCCTTGACTTTTATTTGTATTTATCTTGATTTTTATTTAATTTAAAAACAAACAAAAAAATCATAAAAATCATGGGATAAAGCATGTGGGCTTGGTCTGATCAACTTTGGGCCCAATAATTCGTGCAAGACCAACATAAGCTGTCCAGGTTCATTACAACCTAAAATTGGCAAGAATATCACAAATATGGCTATTTTCAAAAATTAATTTTTGTCTTTAAACCATGGTTTAATGGTTTGATTCCTTGCCATGTTAGTAAACCACTCACTCACTCTATAAATATGGGAGCAAAGCAGGCCAGAAGGACCAAAAAATTCTTGCATACAAACTCTCCCAAAATTCTCAAAATTTCTCAAAGTTGTAAAATTCGTAGCTATCTTTCCAGGCGCTATCAATCCAAACCATCGGCCAAATCATATTCCCGAGGCTTCCAGGAATTGAACCAAGCTCATAACCAAGCTCGTTCATGTCCAAAACTCCCATATCCAGTCACCACCGGTTTGGTACATTTTTTGAACTCAATATGTTAAAATATACATTGTTAATCAATCTAATGCATGCAAACATGTTCATAGAAATATATAGAAAAAGTTGGACGTAACGCTGTAAGCTTTGGGCCTTAAATCATAAGATGCCATTTTTAACTCCAATCGAACATTTTATTTCAAAGCGCATAATCCATGAACTTTTAGCTAAAAATAACAACATATATGAACTCAGGGCACGATTTTACATAGGATAGGCCTTTTAGTTGGTCATGAATCTTTCAAATTTGCAGGTTTTCGTTTTGATATGATCGGAGAAGACGACCAGAGTTTGACTCTGGTGTCCCTGAGACAAGTTAACTCCGGCCAAGACCTGTGTGGCAGATAGCTGCACAGTGAGTGGCTAATTCAAATTCCAGGGACCCACCGAACGCACGCGTATTTGATGATCTTGCACTAGCTGGCATTTTTTTATATTATTATTGTTTTATTGTACTAACGGATGAAACACGCTACCCCAGCGGCAACACACACGCACTTAAGGCATTCATGCGCCTTATCCCAAGTTCGATCTAGGTACAATGATTTTTGTATTTTTCTTGCTTTATCCTTTCAGATCTGGTACCAAGCAGAGCCATACGCGCATCATGCACTTTCGTTTCATGACCACCAAATTTCATCAGGCCTGATCCAAAGCCTCAAAGGCGCGTCCCTATGATGCACCCCAAGAAGCAGTCCCCCACTGGATCTAGTTGACTCCTAGGCTTATTCTTTTTTGGGCCTAAGGGTTTCAATCATTGCACCCCTCATTTCCTTTTGCAGCGCCTGACCCATTCCTCTTTCTTTTTTTTTTAAATTTATTTATTTAAATTTCTTTAATCTTTTTTTTATAATCATAAAATCAGAAAACCACAAAAACATTAGATTTAAGTTTTTTTAATTAAATTAATTCTTGTTAATTTTCTAATTAATTTAATTTAACCCCTCTAGGTTTATTTTATTAGTTTAAAACTAAGTTACAATTAGGGCTTCATAATTCAATTGTTTTCTAAACAAAAACAACAAAAAAATATTTTTCTACTTAGAATTCTTTAAGGTTTTACATCTTCCCCTTCTCATTCTCCACGCGTTTATTTATTTTTTGCCTCATAGTAATTATGTAATTGTACAAAGGGATGCAATAGTTTGAACTAGGACTTTTTACATTTTTCTTTCCCCCATTTCTGGTTTGTATTCCCCCATCCCGAAGCGATGTAATAGCGCAGTTTAATTTCTGCATTTTTATTTTTCTGCACTTGTATATATTTAACGGCTAGATGTATGCTAATAGGTATTGCATGATAAGACTTAAAAGAAAATGTTAGAAAACCTAACATTCAAGATAAATATAACTGAAACACAACACACTTTGCACACGCGCACCTCTAGGGTGACCCTCACTTGTTGCCTTTGGAAAATAAATAGTCATGTCCCTCGAACGTGGGGACGCTTTATCAAAGTCCCTCCAATACAAAAATATCATAGTCCCTCGATGACCCTTTTTATGCTGCCTTCGGTAAACGATCTAGTCCCTTACGATAAAATTGCTAAAGCGTCTTACGAGTTGCGTTTGTGACTGTACGATGACCCTCGCTTGTCCCTCAAAACATCCAATGATAGATCTACCTACTAACTAATGGTATGATAACACTATCTAAAAGAAAAGAGGAAAATAACAAAGACCATTCGACTAGATAGACCGCTCGTAGTTGCTTGCTTACAAAACAAGACAATTTCTCACACATACACTTTATTTCCTAAAATATTTTCAAAGACAAAAAACACTTTATATGCATTCTCAATGATACGAGAATCATTACAAAGTTCTTCGCACTACGGTGTCTTTTCAAAAATATTTTCAAATACACTTACACAAAAAGCATTTTCAAAAGTGAGCTAGCAATTAAGAGTCCGTAGATAACTACAGATTGAAAGGGTGCTAACACCTTCCCTTTCCATAACCTACCCCCCGAACTCAAAATCTTTAAAAAGGTATTTCTTATTCTTTTCACCCTTTACTTTGTTGGATAAAAGAAAAGTCGATGGCGACTCTTGATAACCGCAACATTTGCAATAAAATGCAAAACCAGTAAAGTCATTTCTCCCACTGTATTACAGAATTGGCGACTCTGCTGGGGACAATACTAAAAGTGGGGTTACCTTAGAGATAGTTCATATTTTAAATGCTTTCCTTGTTCGACTTGCTTGATTTATTCTTGAAGGGTTGTTTGGGTATTCTTGTATAGATCCTATACCCGGACCCGGGGCATATTAGGTAAGTAGCAATAGATTATGGGGACTATGTGGCATAATACCGATATGGTTGAAGTGATGGCTATGTTAGTGTGACACATTTGTTGGTACCCATATCCCTTGAGTCCAGTAAAGGAGAATACGGGGCCGCTGTGTGGTGTTATAAAGCACTAACTGACCGTAGAACCTTAGTTGAATAACATGGCCATTAGAAAGTAGTGAGATAGCTAGATTTGGTGCAAGACTAAAGTTGGTTGATACTCGATACTACACTCATTGAGATCGGACTTTCAGGATATTTTGGCCGCAGTTTGGATGCTTGAGCTAAAACAATTCCCGATGAAAAAAGATCAGTGATATTGAGATTCCTTAGAACCCAGTTACTTTCCTTAGGACAGGGGCCAACTAAACTTCAAGAGGGTACTTACCTACAAATCCATGCAAGCTTTAAACTAAGGCCTTGTGTGTTTTGTTTGTGTATGATAAAATTGTTCAAACATAACATCATGCATCATAACATTCATACCATTTCATTTCCTAACCATTTCAAGGACCAAGGAATTTATCTTTGTTCTATTTTGCAGACTATGGCTTCTGCTTGTAGAAATACCAACTGAATCAACTTTGTAAGAGTGCCTCCTTAACTCAAAGAGTTAGAATCAAGGGTTTCTGAAAATTCTCCGTTCACAAAAGACATGGTCATCTTCTTAATCTGGTTACCTCAAGCTTTGAAGAAGACATGATGAAGGTGCTCTTTCAGTTCTTTGACCTTGTACATCATTGTTTCACCTTACCCGATTATCAATTGGTGCCCACAATGGGATAATTCTCTCAACAACTAGGAGTATATGTTCTTGATAAAATATCCTTCCCCAATTTAGAGGAATCTCCAAGACCCGAAGTTATTGCCAAGGCCTTACATTTGAAGAGTTCTGACATTGTATCTAATTGGGAGACAAGAAGTGGGGTCAAAGGCTTTTTGGCTAAATTCCTGATGGATAAGGCTTGACTATTTTGGGATGCTATGGATTTACAAGCATTTGAGGAGATCTTGGCTCTTCTAATCTACAGGTTGGTGCTTTTTCCTAATCCTGACCAACTCATAGATGTGAATGCTGTCAAAATTTTCCTTACTCGTAACCCTGTGCCTACGTTGCTTGGAGACATTTTGCACTCTCTTCATACTCGCACTATGAAGAAGCGAGGGACTCTTATGTGTTTCTTGCCTTTGCTGTCTAGGTGGTTTATTCCTCACCTTCCTCGATCAGTATAAAATAATGATCAAGGTTTGAGGTGGTCGCAAAGGTTAATTTCTCTTTCTCATACCAATATCCATTGGTGCTCTCAATATCAAGAGGACATCACTATCATTGACCGTTATGGGGAGTTACCTAATGTTCCACTCTTAGGAATTAGGGGCGGTATTACTTATAACACTTCTCTAGCTCTACGACAATTTGGATATGCTTGAAGAGATGGTCCCCATGACGTACTCATTCAAGGTATTGTATTCGACTACGAGAATGATGTCCAAGATTATCATCAAAGGTTTGTACATGATTGGGGCATGGTAAGCAAGGTTGATAGCAAGACTTTGGAGCATAAAAATTCCAACCTTCTTGAGCCTTATCTCAAATTGGTACAAGCTTGTGCTCAAAGTCTCATGATGCCATATCCAGCCATCCTACCAATAGTTGTGGAGCCTGTTGTTGAAGGGGATGTTCCTTATACCATTCTCCACCCTGATATGCCTACTGACCTAGAAGAATTGCAAAATTCTTGGATTCAACTGAAGCAAGAACAATACCTCTTTGAGACCCAATTCTATGCAAGTGAGAAGAAAGTGTTGGAACTCACAAGGAAACTTCAAGAGGAGCAGAGTCTTAATGCATACATCCGTACAAAGAGGAAGCGTCTTTGGGAGATTTGATTCTTAGATTTTAGGAGTTAATTTTATCTTTGAAAGCTTTTGTAAGCCTAAAAGGAAATTGTAATTTGAACTTTGCTAATAAAATTTTTGTTTCTTGTTTCCTCCTAATTAGCAAATTTAAATTTCCTAAGGTCCTTGAAATCATTGCATTTAAATATCATGCATCATTTCATAACATGTTTTTTGTACAAGTTTCTCATTTTCTCGCTGTTTATTTCAGCAGAAAAATGTCCCTCGAACAAACTGTAAAGGATCTCCAGGCTCAACATGCCCAGTTCCAGGAAACTCTCATGAATCTGGCACAAGGTAAAAAGAGTTGTTGGCGCTTGTCGCCAAGAAAAAGAAGACCAAAAAGCCTGTTGTTATCCTCAACATGGGGAGGAGGTTCAAGGATCCCACTCAAACAGTCTAGGTGGAATATGACTCTTCTGAAGAAGAGGACAAGCATAATTATAAGAATACTCCTGAAGACGAAGACTTTTCTGATGAACAATATCCTCTTGCGGATGACAGATATAAGCAATTGGAGGACATACTCAAGGCAATGGAAGTCCAGAAGGTGCCTGGACTAGATTTTGGTGATTTAGGTATGGTTCCAGGGGTGGTCATTCCACCCAAGTTCAAGGTCCATATTTTTTCTAAGTACGATGGGGTCTCTTGTCCTAAGCTCCACTTGAGGTCGTACGTTCAAAAGATACAACCTCACGCTGCTGACCGAAAGTTATGGGTCCATTTCTTCCAAGAAAGTAAGGCTGGCACCCAACTGGATAGTTATAGCAGCTGGAAGGAACCAATATCCATACATAGGAGGACCTGGCTGCTGCTTTCTATAAGCAGTACCAATACAATGCTGACCTGGCACAAACTCCAGTGCAACTGCAGAATATGTCCATGGGCTCTAATGAAGGGTTCAAGGAATACATATAAAAATGAAGGGATTTAACTGGCAGGGTACAACCTCCTTTGACTGATCAGAAAATGGTAGACATGTTTATAGGTACCATGACAAGCCCGTTCTTTAATCTGTTGATTGGAAGCTCTTTACCGGGTTTCACAGAAATGATCATGACAGAGGAAAGAATAGAAAATGGTATCATGAGCGGGAAGATCCTGATGGCTGCATCTTCGAACGTTATAAAGAAGTCATTTGGGGGAAAAAGAGGTCAATGTTGTATATGGCCAGAAGAGTCATAGTAAAAGTAGTTGTCACCAATCTGTGGGAGCAGTGTTAATTTCCAATCTGGCGCCTACTCAACAACAACAACAACAACATGGTAACTACCGAAGGCCAGATACTCCGAGAAGGCAATTCACCAAGATTAATATGCCTTTATCTTAGGAACTATAACACTTGCTCAAAGCTGAACTCATTTCACTGCGAGATCCTCCTCCCAATCCAACACCGCCTCTCCTAAGTATAATTCAAACGCAAGGTGTGCTTATTATTCAAACAGTCCTGGCCATGACACCAATAATTTTTGGGCCCTAAAGAACAAGATTCAGGACATGATTGACAACAAGGAGATTGATTTTGATCCTCTAGAGACTCCAAATGTGATTACAGCACCTATGCCCAAGCGTGATAAAGGCGTAAGTGTTATTAATGATATTATGTATGTTACTTCTGTGAAAGATGTGGTTCCTCCGCTCTCTACAATAAAGAAGATTTTGTTACAAGCTAGTTTATTTCCAGGTTGTGTTGAAGGTTATTATTGTTGTGCAGTCGAACCCAATGGCTGTGGGTAACTAAGAAAGGGTGTTTAACGCTTGATGAATGAACACATTTTTCTGATTGAAAAAGCTCTGTCTACAAAAAAAATTTGCCAAAATTTGTCTGTTATCTCCGGTACTCCTTTTAGGATCCCTTCCAATGGTCCAATAAGGATTACCACCAATCCAAAAGCTGCTCCGCTGGTTATTACAACGCCCGGGCCTACCCTTTATTCCTCAGAGAAGGCAATTCTATGGCATTATGGGTATGACGTCTATTACCATGGCGTCAGACAAGAATTGTACGATGAAGAAAATGAAGAATTTGATCCCAATATTGTCAATATTGCAGGGAACAGTAAGATCACAAGAAGTGGAAGGATTTTTGTTGTACCCCAAAATTTTCCCTCTCATGTTTTCAAAGGTCTTCCCTTACATGGTTGGTCACAAACACTTGCCTAACGAAAATAAAGTTTTTTGAAGATGAACAAGGTGTCTTTCGATTGGCATCTGGGAAAATTCTTCGATTGGGTATCCAAAATCCTTCGATACAGGCTTAACTCACCAGTTTTCAATTGGGAATTTGGCACTCTTCGATCGGGCTTTGATTAGTAAGCTTAGATTAGGTGTTTGGAACCCTTCGATCAAGCTTTGGTTCCCAAGTCTTTGATTGAGCGCTGGACCCCCTTCGATCAAGTCAATTTCACAATGCTTCGACTATGCATTAACTACTTCAGGCTTACCTTCGACTCACGAGGCAAGAATCTCCTACAAGTTTGTTTTGATTCACAAAGGAAAAGGCCCCTCAACTTGCCAGCACACCAGGAAAGAGGCTCATTCGAAGAACATGTAAATGACTCATTCGAAGAACATGTAAAGGTCCATTTGAAGAAGCATTCAAAGGGTCAATTCGAAGAACATTCAAAAGGTCCATTTGAAGAAGCATTCAGAAGGCCCATTCGAAGTGTACATAAGAAGTCCATTCGAAGGAGGTAACTCAAGACCAATCAAAGAGCATGGCCTGGAGGCATTCGAAAATCAAAGGTGTCCAGGTTCATTCAAGATTCCAAAGAGACATGAATATTTCAAAAAAGGAAATCTCTTAATATGTCTGATTCTTGTCTCATGGCTTTAAAGGCCTGGTTAAATGGTTGTCCCTTGCCATTTTCATGCACCCTCATACTCCTATAAATACGAGGCCAATGACACATTACAGAGGGACGAGGATTTGGAGATACGCTGCCCATAAACCCACCAAAGGTTATCAACATTTTCATAAGTAATCCAAGCCAAAGCAGCCATTCAACAAAAGTATCCATGCCCAGAAATCCCATATCGAAGATACCCACATCTAGAAAGTTCCAAATCGAAGGTTCCAACTACTGGTAAGAGAGGGTAAAATGTCAAACCTTGTATTTACATAACACATCCATATTTGTTGTTTCATTCGATTGTCATTCTAGACAGAATCAAAGGGCTTGGGTTTGGCACCAGGTCATGTTTTTTTGTTGCTAACACTTGCTACAGATATAGCCTGAAAATACCCAGCGCGCGCAGGATCGACGTACCTGGGTTTTGATACCCAGGTCATGCGTTTTATTTTGCTAACATATTTTTGTAGATGCAATGCCTCCACAGGCGATCCTTCAGGCCTTTCCAGCAACACCCATCATAGAATCGAAAGACAGCCTTCTTCCTTTGAATCGAAGCCCCCCTTCTCCCTGCAATCGAAGCTTTCCCCGTCAATTCTCAAGCCCAATCGAAGGCTACTCACACCCATTCCCTAGCTCAATTGAAAGAAGGCCAAAGAAGGGTGAATCGAACGAGTCCATGGCATGGATCGAAGAAGTCTTTTCTCTTCTTTATTTTTACTTTTTACTTGTCTTTCAATTTAGTTGTAATACTTAATTAGGTCTTTACTTTTATCGCTTTATTTTCAATGGGTTTGTTTTTGGCGATGTAAATACCCGATGCCTTGTAATAGCGTAGACTTAAAATTCCGCAATTTAATTTCCGCAATCATTAACTGTTAGATGTTTGAATAATAGGCTATGCATGACAAGATCTATCTTAACTTAAAATCAACAGTAGCTCACCATGGCATGTAAAGATAATATAACTGAAAATTGACACAGTTGCACATGCCACTCCTAGGGTACGCCTCACTTGGTTGCCTCGAACGTGGTCATTGAGTATATAATGTTTTAGAGGTCGCCCTCCTGCCCAAAGATCATAAGTTTCCTCGAAACGGTTGCCTCGGATAAAATGATCTAAGACATTAGGGTTACCGCTAAGGCATCCTAACATTGATTTAGTGACCACATGTCCCTTAATCGAATTGACCCAAAAACTCCAACGATGATGCTTCCTACTCCTCAATAGTGGGATAGCATTGTCTAAAGGACACTTGTACAAATTAATTCCTTTTTGATTAGGTAGATGTTCTTAAGTACTTGCTCCTTTTAAAAACAAAAACAAAACTTTTCACACTTACACTCTCTTCCAAACAAAAAACTCTTTTCAAACCCACAAACACAAAGAAAAGCAAATTTTTGAAAACATAGTGAGCAAGTACCTAAGAGCTCGTGGATAACCACGGATAGAAAAGGTGCCAACACCTTCCCTTTCTATAATCTACCTCCTGAACCCGAGAAACATCTCGAAAAGGAATTTTTCTGTGCTTTTGTCCTTTCCTTGTTGGATAAAATAAAAGACGGTGGCGACTCTTGCTTACTGTGACATTTTGCGAAAACAAACGCGAACCAGCATTCCAAAAACAATCAGTTCTCATTCCCACCGATCACAATTTTCTCCCTGGAAATCTCTCCACCTGCTCAGGTTACAGCTACCAAGACGAATGTTGGGGCTCGGGGTAAAGAGACGGTGATAGAGCCTGCCCAGACGGAGGCACCAAAAGAAGCTCTGGTCAAAGATACTTCTGGAGAAGATTTAGAAGAGGTTTTGAAGATCATTCGATGAAGTGATTATAAAATTGTTGAACAGTTGGGGAAGAACCCATCCAAAATATCTATGTTGTCACTACTGTTGCGTTCCAAGGCCCATGTGAAGGCTTTAGTGAAATTACTGAATACTGCCCATGTGCCATAAGAAATTTCACCAGATCAATTTGGAAGCTACATGGCTAGTCTGACAACTGACAATGGTTTGGCTTTCTCCGATACTGATTAACCCCGGAGGGGAGGAATCACAATAGGGCTATGTACGTCTCCATTGAATACAGAGGCACTACATTGGCCCATGTATTGATTGACATGAGATCATCTATGAATGTTCTGCCAAAGGGCGCCCTAGACCGGTTAGATTGTGAAGGGGTGGTGTTGAAACCCAATAATATCATAGTTCGAGCCTTCGACAAATCGAAAAGAATGGTACACGGAGAGGTGGACCTCCCAATCAAGGTGGGTTCACAGATTTTTGATTCCACTTTCTATGTCATGGAAATTCGGCCGAATTATTCTTGTTTATTGGGGTGCCCTTGGATCCATGGGGCAGGTGTTGTCACTTCCACTTTGCACCAAAAACTGAAATATCCAGTGAAAGGGAAAGTTGTTACCATTTGTAGAGAGGAGGAATATATGGTCAGCCACCTTAACTCATTCGGATATGTTGAGATGCATGGAGAATTAATTTAAATTCCCTATCAAACCTTTGAGTTGATCTCTCCTACTGCTGTTGAAGACGTTTTAGCCATTCTGAAGATCACCAAAACTTCGCACAAGATAGCCTCCTTGAAAGATACCAAGGCCACTATTGAAGAAGGTGGTAATGCTATTTGGGATCAGCTTCTGGATATTCCTTTTAAGTCTAACAAGTTTGGTTTAGGATTTACTACTGAAGGTCAGAGGGTTGTTCGTTGAGCTCGTGCTGGGAGACCTCCATTTTGCATCAGCAACAATGGGGTCAATGTTATAGAGGATGCAGACAGTGATTGTGACTTCAATAATTGGATATTCCCAACCGTGGGTGATGGATTGGAAAACTGGAAGGCAGGAGACATCTTTCCCATCTCCTTTAGTCAGGAGTAATAAGCTATATTCCTGTCTTTTTGTTTTCAAAAGTTTTTGGCTATGTAATAAATAATGACTTTAAAACCTTGTGTCTTACCCGGGGCACAATGGCTCATTTGTTAAAGGGTTGATTAACGATTCATAAACATTTGTTCATTAAATAAAAACATTGGACGTTTTGCATACAAATTTTGTGATCCCTGTTTTTCTTTTATCTTATTGCATGTTTCAATAGCTATGTGTTCTTACACACACCCACTCACTACATTGCAGATCTTCATCCACTGTGGACCTCGTCGATAACGATTCTTCTATTGTCGCATATGACTTCGAAAATCTGATTTACCAAGCCAAAGACGAAGGTGAGGAAGATTGTGAAATACCTGGAGAACTTTCCAGACTCTTGATACAGGAAGATAAGATTATCCAACCACATAAAGATCCAGTCGAAGTGGTGAACCTGGGTACCGAGACAAATAGAAAAGAGGTCAAGATAGGTGCTGACCTAGAAATCCATGTCAAGAGCAGGTAATCCAAATGCTACATGAATATGTTGAAATCTTTTCCTGGTCATATGAAAACATGCCAGGGCTCGACACTGATATTGTGGTTCACCGTCTGCCAATGAAAGAGGGTTGTGCTCCGATAAAATAGAAGGTTCGTCGCATGCATCCTGAAATGTCAGAAAAGATCAAGGCTGGGGTTATGAAATAGTTCAATGCAGGGTTCTTAGCAGTGATGTCATATCCTTAATGGGTGGATAATGTTGTTTCGATACCAAATAAGGACAGCAAGGTTCACATGTGCGTAGATTATAGGGATCTGAACAAGGCAAGCCCCAAAGATGACTTCCCACTACCATATATCGATGTTTTGGTCAACAACACCGCTCATCATAAGGTATTCTCCTTCATGGAAGGATTTTCAGGTTACAATCAGATTAAGATGGAACCTGAAGTGTTGTACCCCAAAATTTTCCCTCTCATTTCTCAAGTAATCTCTCACAAGATCTCCTTTGGTTCAAGACTGCACTAGGGTTGATCAGCTCAAGACACCTTCTCAAGCACTGATGGCTGAAAATTAGGGTTTGAGATTGCACAAGGACAATTGAACTTTTAATGCTCCATATGACTTTCATGGATTATTTTTGGACCCTAAAGATTTCTCATGTCAAGTTTCAAGTCTTGGATCATATTTTTGCTCAGTCAATTGATCAATTGACCTAAAAATCAGCTGTATTGGGGAAAAAGTCAAGTGTGGTCAATTTACAGTCAAAATTCATAATTTTTGATCCATATCAACACTGTGAATTCATATATGTCATTTGATCAAGTTTGTATCACAATTCCTCAATAGATTTGATCAAATCATCAAAAGGGCAAAATGGTCAAAATTAGGGTTTTGACTGAGAAGGTGCAATTTCTGATTTTTGACCTAGAAAATGATTGATTGGTTTGAGATATGATATCAAGGATTCAAATGCATAATTTTGACCTAATGACATGGCTCAAAACATTGCTCAATATCAATGGGTTGACTGAGGAATTTCAGTCAACTGATGAAAAGTCAACAGTACACTGAAAAGTCAAACTTTGACTTTTTGGTCAAAATCAAGTGTCAAAGATCACAATTCATCAAGACATCTCAAAATATGAAACTTTTTCATGAAGAAATCAAAAAGTCAAGATTTCATTTTGAAAAGTCAAAATTTCTAAACTTAGAAATTTTTCTAAGTGTTGGAAAATTCATATTTTTTCATAACTTTGAGCCAAATTTTCACCATGATGCAAGATGATTCAAAGGAAACTTCCAACATGAAAGTTGAAGATATCAATGAGATCTAAAAAATTCTAGAACACAACTTCTCCTAGAAATTCAAGGATTTCAAGTTATGATTTTGTGAATACATGTTCATGAAACTTGGAAACTTAGTGAAATTTTGCCCTAGTTTAGGTAGGATTTTGACCTAACTTCATGGAAATTTTTCACATATTTCCAAGATGAATTTTAAAAAATGTAAAACATAGAGGTTGTATAGGATGTTACAAGCTTTCCAAAATTTCAAAGAACTCATTGAGATCATGTTTGAGCATGGAGAATTTAAGCACAAGAGTATCCCGAGGGAGCATCCATCAATGACAGAAAGTTCTTACAAAGATTTTCAGCCAAATTCTTCCTAAGAAACGGAATATTGTACAAGCACAACCATGATTCTACTCTACTCCAATGTATGGACAAGAAGGAGGTAGAGGAAATTATGAAAGACATGCACGATGGTCTCTTTGGCACTCACTCAAGTGGACATACGATGGCAAAGGAAATCTTGAGAGCTAGTTACTAATGGTCAACAATGGAGACTGATTGCCATCAACACTCTAGGACATGTCACATATGTCAAACCTATGCTGACAAAGTCCATGGACTCTTCCTCAAAGAACTCACCTAGTCAGCAGTTCATCAAGTATTCATCAACAAGGTTTATTTCCCCAACGTACAACAATCAAGGAACCACAAAATTCCCCAGCTTAGTCTATCTTCCCCAACGGAGCCTGTTATCCCCGGCTGAGTGTGTCATCCCTAAGCTGATTCTGTCCTCCCCGACTGAGTCTACACTCTCCAGCTTGAGTTTGCCTTTTAGACTATTGCAAATCATTGGTCCATAACCTCTAATCCCCAGTAAAGTCGTCAATAAAACCTTTACTACCTCCAAAAGATACTATGAAGACTAGACCCGACCAAATATTAGTACAACTTTCAAACTACTATGAAGCCTGGACCCGACCAGATAATAGTCAACTTCTCAAGTCACTATAGAGCCTGGATCCGACCAGATAATAGTGTAACCTTTCAACTAACTATGAAGACTGGACCTGACCAGATAATAGTTAACTTCTCAGGGTACTATGAAACTTGGACCCGGCCAGACAATAGTTTAACTCTTCAAGGTAAAAGAAGATGGACTCAACCAAACCAGGGTTTAACTTCTTTTCCCCAGTAGAGTTTGCCTCTACCCCAACAATTATTGTTAAGCCTGGATCTGACCAGATATCAGTTTTCAACTTCAAGTAAGTTATTGTGAGGCCTGGATCCAACCAGATAGCAATTACCCTCAGAAATTCATTGTGAAACCTGGAATATGACCAGATAACAACTAAATCCCCAAGAAGTTTATTGTGAAACCTGGAACCGACCCGATAACAATTAACCTCATCCACCTCAGAAAGCTGCAAAGCCTGGAATCCAACCAGATAGAGGTTCAATGTCATTAAGTTACTGTAAAGCCTGGACCCGAACAGGTATCAGGTAAACTTCATATTTTCAAAGAAAGTTATTATGAACCCTGGAGCCCGACCAGATAAAAACTAGCTATAATTCCCAACAAAGACACTATGAAGCCTGGACCCGACCAGATAATAGTATAACTCTTAAAAAACTATGAAGCCTGGACCCGACCAAATAACAGTTACCATTTCAAGTTACTATGAAGCCTAGACTCGACCAGATATCAGTTCAACTTCATCCCTTCTAGCAAGTTACTGCAAAGCCTGGAATGCGACCAGATAATAGTTAACTTCCTTATCCCCAACAAGTTTTTGTGAAGCCTCAATTCGACCAGATAACAGTTCAACTTCAAGAAATTTTCTGCAAAGCCTGGAATCCAACCAGATAACAATTAATTTATTTCTTCCCCAGTAAGTTACCATAAATCTTGGAACCCGACCAGATAGAAGTTGACTTCCTCATCTCAGCAAATTGTGAAGCCTGGATCCGACCAGATAACAGTTGACATTCAAGAGATATTCCCCAGTGGAAGTATCCTCTCGACAAAGTTTGAAGATATGTATACTCTTCATCCTCAATAGCAATCTGGGATTCCACTTCCCAGGAACTCCTCAGCAGCAGTTAGGGATTTATTTTCCCGGACAAACATGCATCTCATATACATACATCATAGCATATACGTACAAATGCATTTAGCATAATCTCATTAATCTTGTGAACATCATGCATACATTTAACTAATATTTTTTTCAACAGGTAAAACATCGAGTTTCAGTATAAATCAACCAGATATTTATGCTGATACTTCTTCCAGTGTTCACCATCATTCCTCCAAATGGCATCTATAAGCCCATTCACAATACATCTTCGAGTGCAAATTTTTGGGCACTCTAGTGTTCAATCATCTTTCACCTTCAAGTCACGAATGGCGGATACGCCAATCTAACTCTTCAGGTTTAAGAAGATTGAACAGGGGAATTTTTTGTACCCCAAGTTTTACCTCTCATTTCTCAAGTAATCTCTCACAAGATCTCCTTTGGTTTAAGACTGCACTAGGGTTGATCAGCTCAAGACACCACCTCAAGCACTGATGACTGAATATTAGGGTTTGAGATTGCACAAGGACAATTGAACTTTTAATGCTCCATATGACTTTCATGGATCATTTTTGGACCCTCAAGATTGCTCATGTCAAGTTTCAAGTCTTGGATCACATTTTTGCTCAGTCAATTGATCAGTTGACCTAAAAATCAGTTGTATTGGGGAAAAAGTCAAGTGTGGTCAATTTACAATCAAAATTCATAATTTTTTATCCATATCAACACTGTGAATTCATATATTTCATTTAATCAAGTTTGTATCACAATTCCTCAATAAATTTGATCAGATCATCAAAAGGAGAAAATGGTCAAAATTAGGGTTTTGACTCAGAAGGTGCAATTTCTGGTTTTTGACCTAGCAAATGATTGATTGGTTTGAGACATGATCTCAAGGATTCAAATGCATCATTTTTACCTAATTAAATGGCTTAAAACATTGCTCAAGATCAATGGGTTGACAGAGGAATTTCAGTCAACTGATGAAAAGTCAATTGTACACTAAAAAGTCAAACTTTGACTTTTTGGTCAAAATCAAGTGTCAAAGATCACAATTCATCAAGACATGTCAAAATATGAAACTTGTTCATCAAGAAATCAAAAATTCAAGATTTCATTTTGAAAATTCAAAATTTCTAAACTTAGAAATTTTTCTAAGTGTTGGAAAATTCATATTTTTTCATAACTTTAAGCCAAATTTTCACCATGATGCAAGATGATTCAAAGGAAACTTCCAACATGAAAGTTGAAGATCTCAATGAGATATAAAAAATTTTAGAACAAAACTTCTCCTAGAAATTCATGGATTTCAAGTTATGATTTTGTGAATACATGTTCATGAAACTTGGAAACTTAGTGAAATTTCGCCCTTGTTTAGGCAGGATTTTGACCTAACTTCATGGCAATTTTTAACATATTTCCATGATGAATTTTAAAAAATGTCAAACATAGAGGTTGTATAGGATCTTACAAGCTTTCCAAAATTTCAAAGAACTCATTGAGATCATGTTTGAGCATGGAGAATTTAAGCACAAGAGTATCCCGTGGGAGCATCCATCAATGACAGAAAATTCTTACAAAGATTTTTAGCCAAATTCTTCCTAAGCAACGGAATATTGTACAAGCACAACCATGATTCTACTCTACTCCAATGTATGGATAAGAAGTAGGAAGAGGAAATTATGAAAGACATGCACGATGGTCTCTTTGGGCCTCACTCAAGTGTACATACGATGGCAAAGGAAATCTTGAGAGCTGGTTACTAATGGTCAACAATGGAGACTGATTGCCATCAACACTCTAGGACTTGTCACAAATGTAAAACCTATGCTGACAAAGTCCTTGGACTCTTCCTCAAAGAACTCACCTCGTCAGCAGTTCATCAAGTATTCATCAACAGGGTTTATTTCCCCAACGTACAACAATCAAGGAACCACAAAATTCCCCAGCTTAGTCTATCCTCCCCAGTTGAGGCTGTATTCCCCTGGCATAGTCTATCTTCCCTAGCGGAGCCTGTTATCCCCGATTGAGTGTGTCCTCCCTAAGCTGAGTTTGTCCTCCTCGACTGAGTCTACACTCTTCAGCTTGAGTTTTCCTTTCAGACTATTACAAATCATAGGGCCACAGCCTCTAATCCCCAGTAAAGTCGTCAATAAAACCTTTACTACCTCCAAAAGATACTATGAAGACTGGACCCAACCAGATATTAGTATAACTTTCAAACTATTATGAAGCCTGGACCCGACCAGATAATAGTCAACTTCTCAAGTCACTATAGAGCCTGGATCCGACCATATAATAGTGTAACCTTTCAACTAACTATAAAGACTGGACCCGACCAGATAATAGTTAACTTCTCAGGGTACTATGAAACTTGGACCCGGCTAGACAATAGTTTAACTCTTCAAGATAAAAGAAGATGGACTCAACCAATCCAGGGTTTAACTTCTTTTCCCCAGTAGAGTTTACCTCTACCCCAACAATTATTGTGAAGCCTGGATGCGACCAGATATCAGTTTTCAACTTCAAGTAAGTTATTGTGAGGCCTGGATCCAACCAGATAGAAATTACCCTCAGAAATTCATTGTGAAACCTGGAATATGACCAGATAACAACTAAATCCCCAAGCAGTTTATTGTGAAACCTGGATCCAACCAGATAACAATTAACCTCATCACCCTTAGAAAGCTGCAAAGCCTGGAATCCAACCAGATAGCGGTTCAATGTCATTAAGTTACTGTAAATCCTGGACCCGAACAAGTATAAGGTCAACTTTGTCTTTTCAAAGAAAGTTATTATGAAACCTGGAGCCCGACCAGATAACAACTAGCTATAATTCCCAACAAAGACACTATGAAGCCTGGACCCGACCAGATAATAGTATAACTCTTCAAAAACTATGAAGCCTGGACCCGACCAAATAACAGTTACCATTTCAAGTTAATATGAAGCCTGGACTCGACCAGATATCAGTTCAACTTCATCCCTTCTAGCAAGTTACTGCAAACCTGGAATGCGACCAGATAACAGTTAACTTCCTTATCCCCAGCAGGTTTTTGTGAAGCCTGAATTCGATCAGATAACAGTTCAACTTCAAGAAATTTTCTGCAAATCCTGGAATCCAACCAGATAACAGTTAATTTATTTCTTCCCCAGTAAGTTACCGTAAATCCTGGAACCCAACTAGATAGAAGTTGACTTCCTCATTCTCAACTAATTATGAAGCCTGGATCTGACCAGATAACTGTTGACATTCAAGAGATATTCCCCAGCGGAAGCATCCTCTCGACAAAGTTTGAAGATATGTATACTCTTCATCCTCAATAGCAATCTGGGATTCCACTTCCCAGGAACTCCTCAGCAGCAGTTAGGGATTTATTTTCCCGGACAAACATGCATCTCATATTCATACATCATAACATATACGTACAAATGAATTTAGCATAATCTCATTAATCTTGTGAACATCATGCATACATTTAACTAATCTTTTTTTCAACAGGTAAAACATCAAGTTTCAGTATAAATCAACCAGATATTTATGCTGATACTTCTTCCAGTGTTCACCATCATTCCTCCAAATGGCATCTATAAGCCCATTCACAATACATCTTCGAGTGCAAATTTATGGGCACTCTAGTGTCCAATCATCTTTCACCTTCAAGTCTTGAATGGAGGATCCGCCAAATTAACTCTTCAGGTTTAAGAAGATTTAACAGGGGAAGTTTTTGTACCCCAAGTTTTCCCTCTCATTTCTCAAGTAATCTCTCACAAGATCTCCTTTGGTTCAAGACTGCACTAGGGTTGATCAGCTCAAGACACCTCCTCAAGCACCGATGACTGAAAATTAGGGTTTGAGATTGCACAAGGACAATTGAACTTTTAATGCTCCATATGACTTTCATGGATCATTTTTGGACCCTCATGATTTCTCATGTCAAGTTTCAATTCTTGGATCATATTTTTGCTCAGTCAATTGATTAGTTGACCTAAAAATCAGTTGTAATGGGGAAAAAGTCAACTGTGGTCAATTTATAGTCATAATTCATAATTTTTTATCCATATCAACATTGTGAATTCATATATGTCATTTTATCAAGTTTGGATCACAATTCCTCAAGAAATTTGATCAGATCATCAAAAGGGAAAATGGTCAAAATGAGGGTTTTAACCGAGAAGGTGCAATTTCTGATTTTTGACCTAGAAAATGATTGATTGGTTTGAGACATGATCTCAAGGATTAAAATGCATCATTTTGACCTAATGACATGGCTCAAAACATTACTCAAGATCAATGGGTTGACAGATGAATTTCCGTCAATTGATGAAAAGTCAACTTTATACTAAAAAGTCAAACTTTGACTTTTTGGTCAAAATCAAGTGTCAAAGATCACAATTCATCAAGACATGTCAAAATATGAAACTTTTTCATCAAGAAATCAAAAAGTCAAAATTTCTAAACTTAGAAATTTTTCTAAGTGTTGGAAAATTCATATTTTTTCATAACTTTGAGCCAAATTTTCACCATGATGCAAGATGATTCAAAGGAAACTTCCAACATTAAAGTTGTATATATCAATGTGATCTAAAACATTCTAGAACATAACTTCTCCTATAAATGCATGGATTTCAAGTTATGATTTTGTGAATACATGTTCATGAAACTTGGAAACTTAGTGAAATTTTACCCTAGTTTAGGCAGGATTTTGACCTAACTTCATGGGAATTTTTCACATAGTTCCAAAATGAATTTTCAAAAATTTCAAGAAGTTAGGGTTTCATTCTTGAATTACAAGTCATTTCTTGATGAACACATAATGCAACTTCAATGTTAGGATGCATAATCTTGCTTTACGGGCCTTCTAAATTGTGTATCTATCCATCATTAATGGATTACACAAACTTTTGAGCTATAATCCAAGTGGTTTAAGCTTTATCCAATTCACATTTCCATTTTGGGAAGAAAGTGAAGAATACCATTCTTGAAAAGCAAGTTTAATGCACAAAGTCAATTCTTGAGCCTCTAACTTGTTCCCTCTGATCACACTCCATCTACAAAGTTAGAAGCAAGTGTGTTTAAAGCATAACCACTCTATCTTAGCAAGTACACAAGACTTTGAAACTTGGATTTCTAAAAAATCACATGTTATGCTTAAACTTGTGATTTTGAATTCTGATCAACAACAAGCTTCCAAACTTGTTGCTTATAAATAGAGGCACTATTTGTGAGCTAGAACACGAGCATTAACACCTTGAAACACTCCTAAACTCCCTCTAGCCAGAAATTGCTTCAAAACACCATTGTTATGCAAGTTTTGACTTTACATATCAAACTTCCATTTCCCTCGTGCATTTCTTGGCCTTTTAGTTTCAAAATCTTCTTCATATCAAATATAACTTATCCTCATCCTATTTCCAGAACTGTAACACCATTTACCATAACCTCCATAACCAAAAATAGAGCATTGCAGTTGGACTTCTCCAGGACATTTCAGCCACTCTCAACTCAAACTAAGAATTGCATTAGCTTCCTAGAGACTCAAGGAAGCTAACCTGACCATTGCAGCACCTTGAATCAAACTCAAACTCATTTCACAATTTCCAGTTTTGAGGTATTTTTCTTGAACTTCTATCTTCTCATTTAGGCATTGTTAGGCTTGCATTTGTGAAGATAAAATGTAGACATCATTGCCTTGAAACTATACATGTCCATATATTTCATTTATGTTGTTTGAGTAGGGAGAATTTTGAGATTGAACCTCTAAAAATATTTAGGTCAGAATTTGGTACTGTTAGAAATTCATGCTCATCTTTGAGAATTAGCTTAAGTTATTTACATATTCAGAATCGTGAGGAGATTTCTAACAAGTTTGATGTTGGAAGTTTTGTGAATGGATAAGAAGTTAATGAGTTACAGGTTCTCTGGGTAGAGGTTGAAGATGAAGTTCATCCAGGACTTGATTTATGTTACATATTTATTGTTTTGTCAATATTAACGAATGTATAGCCACCCCAGTGGTAAAGCGCGCGCCTGTTAACCTTTGGAACCTGGGTTTGAACCCCAGTGGTACCCTTTTGTTCATTTTTCAATATTTTTCATCTTTTTTGTTTCAGCTTTCAGCGCTGGGCCCCAAACCTTTGGGCTTTCCATGTATTTTCTTTTTCTAACCTCCTGATTAGTTTTACACCCCTGGCCCATGTTCTCCTTTTTTATTTTCTTTTTTTTTCTTATTCTATTTTTATATCTTTTTTACATTATTGTATTTTTATTATTCTTATTATTATTATTATTATTACTGTTATTATTTTTATTAATAAAAAAATCCAAAATATTTTTATTATTTACATTTATATATTTTATTTTCTCTATAAAAACAAAAAGACTAAAAAACATTTTTCTTAAAAATTAATTTCTTTTCTTAAATAATTAATATTTAGATAATTAGTTTTAATTATTATATTATTCTCTTGTAAATTAAAATTAATTTAGAACTTAGGTTTATTTTAATTGATTAACTTTCATTTTATTTTTATTAATTAAAAAAAATTTCATAAAAAACCCTAAAAACATGTTTAATTTAATTTCTTTCCTAATTAGCTTAAGTTTAATTTTTCTTATTTTTAATTAATCATTTTTCTTTAATTAGGTTAAAACCCTTTCATAAAAATCCAAACAAAAATCATTTCTTTTTCCATTTTTGCATTTGTACATTATCTTTTCAATTCTTGTACATTTATTCAATATGGTTGTAATAGATAGTTAGATTTAATTTTCTTGCAAAATCCCCATTTGTAAATTTGTACACCCCCTCCCCTAATGATGTAATAGCTTAGTATTTTTACTTTCCGCAATTTATCGCTTTATATAAATGCTAGTAAATTAGGGTTTGTATGGAAAGACTAAAACCAACAAATAGTAAATCCTAATTCAAGATAAACAAGCATGTAAATCAACACACTTGCACACTTGCACCCTTAGAGTAATTCCACTTTGTTGCCTTACAAAAATGGCCATGTTATGCATGTGGGATGTCTTAGCAAAAATCAATCGAAAATATAAGACCATAGCCCCTCGATGACGCTATCAAAGTTGCCTTCAAAAATGATCTTAGTCCCTCAAAGAGAATTGCTAAGATATTTCACAACATTGCTATCATGGCTATACGATGACCCATTCCTGTCCCTTTTACATCCAAAGATAAGGCTTCTTACCAAATCAATGGTAAGATAGAAATATCAAAGGAAGGAAAAAATGAACAAAGACTTTTGAGTAGGTAGATTGTTCCTAGTTACTTGCTCAATTTCAAATCAAACACTCTTGCTTATCTTAAAAACAAACACCAACACTTTCAAAAACACTTTCAAAACATTTTCCAAACATGGAACATTTTCAAAAGATCAATACTTTGTATACGTTCTTACGAACGAGAGCTATTACAAAGTTTGCCTAAATGATGACACCTTTTCAAAATACTTTCAAAAACCACACAAAGCACATTTTAAAACAAAAGCAAGTGATCTAGCAAGAAACCAAGAGCCCATAGATAATTATGGATGAAAAGGGTGCTAACACCTTCCCTTTTCATAATCTACCCCCCAAACTCAAGAAACAATCTCAAAGGTCTTTCCTGTTCCTTTCAGCCTTTCCTTTTGGATAAAAGAAAAGTCGGCGGCGTCTCTTACTAACCGTAACATTTACGATAAAACACAAAACACCCAAGTCAGTTCTCCCACCGTATCACAGAACTGGCGACTCTGCTGGGGAAATTCTTAAAAGAGGGTTTACCTTAGGGATATATCACCTTTATTTGCTTTCATTGTTTGATTTGTTCGCTTTACATTTTGGTTCCTTGTTTAGGCTTCTTCTAATCCTCTACCCGGATTTGGGATACCTTATAAGTAAGTAGCAATATATTATGGAAACTGTGCGGGATATACCGACATGGTCTAAGCAATAGCTACGTTAGTGTGACATATTTGTTGGTACCGGTAGCCCTTGAGTAGTCAAGGAGAATACGGGGCCGCTGAGTGATGTCATGAAGCACTAACTGACTTTAGAACCTTTACTTAACCAACTTGGCCATTAGGACGTAGTGAGGTAACCGGCTTTGATGTAGTCCGAAATTGGTTGATACTCGATACTACACTCATTGAGGTTTGATTTTCGGGATATTTTGGTCGTCGTGAAAGAGGCTTGCGCTTAAACAATACCCGAGAAGACAAATCAGTGATACTGAGATCCCTTAGAACCCGATTACTATTTCCAGGACAAGTTTGAGCCAACTAAACTTCAAGAGGATACTTACCTATGAGACTTTATGCAAGCCTAAACATAAGGACTTGTTTGCTTTATTTGTATATACTTACTTGTACATGACATCATAAACATCATAACATCATACTCATACTCACTAACCATTTCAAGGATTATTGGGATTTATCTTTGTTCTGTTTTATAGGACATGGCTTCTATCCGCAGGAATACTATCCAAGTCAATCTCGTAAGGATTCCTCCTTAACTCAAAGAGTTAGCATCAAGCGTTCTTGAGAATTCTTCATTCACCGAAAGACATGGTCGCCTCCTAAACTTGGTTACCTCCAACACTGATGAAGATATGATGAAGGTGCTTTTTCAATTCTTTGATCCCCTACACCATTGCTTCACTTTTCTCGATTATCAGCTTGTGTATACTCTAGAAGAATTTTCACAACTCTTGAAGACTCCCATTCTCAATCAACTAACCTTCAACGGTATGAAAAGAGATCCAAAACCTGAAGAGATTGCCCAAGCACTACACTTGCAACAATCTGATATCACAACTAATTGGGAAACAAGGAGTGGTGTCAAAGGTTTCTTGGCTAAGTTCTTGTTCAAGAAAGCTCAAGATTGTTGGAACTCTTTGGACTTACAAGATTTTGAAGAAATCTTGGCCCTTCTCATCTATGGGATAGTTTTGTTTCCAAATTCTGACCAACTCATAGATGTAAACATTGTCAAAATCTTCATGTCTCGCAATCCAGTGCCTACTTTTTTGGGGGATATCCTACATTCTTTTCATTCTCGCACTATGAGGAAGAGAAGAATATTCATGTGTTTCACTCCTCTCTTGGCAAGATGGTTTATTTTGCATTTTCCCTGATCTGTGTTGAAGAACGAGCAAGGTTCGAGATGGTCCCATAGGTTGATGATGCTCAGACATTTAGATGTTCATTGGTGTTCCAAATCCTTGGAGAATGTTATCATCAACCGTTGTGGTGAATTCCCTAATGTCCCTTTACTTGGCATTAGGGGAGGTATCACCTACAACCCTTGTTTGGCCTTGGCATTAGGGGAGGTATCCCTAATGTCCCTTTACTTGGCATTAGGGGAGTATCCCTAATGTCCCTTTAAACTCATGGAACGATTTTACATAGGATAGGCCTTTTAGTTGGTTATGAATCTTTGAAATTTGCAGGTTTTCGTTTTGATATGGTCGAAGAAGACGATCGGAGTTTGACTCCAGCGTCCCTGAGTCAAGTTGACTCCGGCCAAGACCTGCGTGGCAGATAGCTGCATAATGAGTGGCTAATTCAAATTCAAGGGACCCACTGAACGCGCACATATTTGATGATCTAGCATTAGCTGGCATTTATTTTTATATTATTATTATTTATTGTGCTAACGGATGAAACACGCTACCCTAGTGGATATACACACGCACATAAGGAATTCATGCGCCTTATCCCGGGATCGACCCAGGTACAAGGAATTTTGTATTTTTCTTGTTTTATCCTTTCAGATCTGGTACCAAGCAGAGCCATACGCGTATCATACACCTTCGCTTCCTGACCACCAAAATTCATCAGGCATGATCCAAAGCCTCAAAGGCGCATCCCTATGATGCACCCCAAGAAGCAGTCCCCCACTAGATCTAGATGACTCCTGTGATCATTCTTTTTTGGGCCTAAGGGTTTCAATCATTGCACTCCCCATTTCCTTTTGCAACGCCTGGCCCATTCCTCTTTTTTTTAAATTTATTTATTTAACTTTCTTTAATCTTTTTTTTAAAATCAGAAAATCAGAAAACCATAAAAACATTAGATTTAAGTTTTTATTTTAATTAAATTGATTCTTGTTAATTTTCTAATTAATTTAATTTAACCCCTCTAGGTTTACTTTATTAGTTTAAAACTAAGTTAGAATTAGGGCTTCATAATTCAATTGTTTTCTAAACAAAAACAACAACAAATATTTTTCTACTTAGAATTCTTTAAGGTTTTATATCTTCCCCTTCTCATTCTCCACACGTTTTTTATTTTTTGCCTCATAGTAATTATGTAATTGGACAAAGGGATGTAATAGTTTAAACTAGTACTTTTTACATTTTTATTTCCCCCATTTCTGGGTTGTGTTCCCCCCATCTCGAAGTGATGTAATAGCGTAGTTTAATTTCCGCATTTTAATTTTTCTGCACTTGTATATATTTAACTGTTAGATGTATGCTAATAGGTATTGCATGATAAGACTTAAAAGTAAACGTTAGAAAACCTAACATTCAAGACAAATATAACTGAAACACAACACACTTTGCACACGCGCACCTCTAGGGTGACCCTCACTTGTTGCTTATGGAAAACAAATAGTCATGTCCCTCGAACGTGGGGACGCTTTAGAAAAGTCCATCCAATACAAAAAGATCGTAGTCCCTCGACGACCCTTTCAATGCTGCCTTCGATAAACGATCTAGTCCCTTACGATAAAATTGTTAAAGCGTCTTATGAGTTATCTACATGACAGTATGGTGACCCTCGTATGTCCCTCAAAATATCCAATAATAGGTATACCTACTAACTAATGGTAGGATAGCACTATCTAAAATAAAAGAGGAAAAGAACAAAGACCATTCGAGTAGGTAGACCGCTCGTAGTTGCTTGCTCACAAAATAAGACAATTTCTCACACATACACTTTATTTCCTAAAATATTTTCAAAGACAAAAAACACTTTGTATGCATTCTCAACGATACGAGAATCATTACAAAGTTCGCCGCACTAAGGCGTCTTTTCAAAAATATTTTCAAAACACTTACACAAAAAGCATTTTCAAAAGTAAGCTAGCAACTAAGAGCCCGTAGATAACTACGGATGGAAAGGGTGCTAACACCTTCCCTTTCCATAACCTACCCCCCCCCCCCCCCCCCCCCGAACTCAAAATATTTAAAAAGGTATTTCCTGTTCTTTTCACCCTTTCCTTTGTTGGATAAAATAAAAGTCGGTGGCGACTCTTGCTAACTACAACATTTGTGATAAAATGGAAAACCAGTAAAGTCAGTTTTCCCACCGTATTACAGATTTCGATGATGATGAACTATCCTTAATATCCAGAAGAATAAGTCAAATCTGGAAGCACAGACCAAGAAAGTTTAGAGGTCAAATAAGGACATATGGAAGAGGTGAATCCACTTATGGTCAGAGAAATGATTTTGGAAAAGAAGTCACTTATTTTGAATGCAACGAGCATGTACATTATAAAAATGACTGTCCAAAGCTTAAGAATTACAAAAAGCCTAAAAAGGCTTACAAAGACAACAAGGGTCTCATGGCAACATGTGATGATTCAGAATAAGATGATGAAGATTTTGATGGAAAATAGGCCAACATGGCATTCATGTCCAAGACCAGCAGAGGAGAAACAACATCAGAAGATGAATTGACAATAAATTATGAGTCAAACTCTGATGACGATAAAGAGGTACTTTCTTCTTTATCTCGTTCTGAACTTGAAATTGATTTTACTAGATTAATGAAAAGGTATCAATATTTTCTAAGTAAACACAAAATATTGAAAAAGAGTGTTGTGGCTACTTCAGAGAACACGACTATAGATGAGCAAAGTATTTCTGTTTTAAATGAAAAACTATTTGTTTTACAAAAATCAAACATTTCTCTGAAAAGTAAAGTGTCTAGATTAGAAGAAGAGATTCTCTCTAACACATATGTTATTGACGAAGTAATCAGATATGATAGCTTCAATGATCTATGGTGTTAGTAAAAATGGAAGCAGAGGCTTGGGGTACTCAGGACCATCAAATAAATTTGATGAGACTCTGAATTTCAAACTAAAACCTCTTTCTGAACATTTCGTTCCTGATGGCACAAATTTGAAATGTCCAGAACAAGAAAGTTTTGATACTTCTTTAGCACGAACACAGACACAGAAGAAAATTTTTAAACCAAAGTATCATGCACAAATTTCACATGATTATTCTGTTGCACGAATATCCAAAGGGGTTAGAACCGTTGGAACTTCTAACAAAAGAGGACCCATAAAGTGGGTACCTAAGGACAATATAATATACATTGCATATCTCCTTAATGGCACCATTGAAACATTGGTCATGGTACCTAGACAGTGGATGCTCGCGACATATGACGGGCGAAAGGCATACATTCCAAGATTTGGAACTTAAGTCTGGAGGCATCGTTGGCTTCAAAGGAAATTAAAAGGAACAAATCTTCGATTTTGGAACGATTGGTAATGGTAAATTTCCTTCTATTAACAATGTTCTTTTAGTTGAGGGTCTGATGCATAACTTATTGTAAATCAGTCAACTTAGTGACAATGGTTATGACGTCATCTTTAATCAAACATCCTGTAAAGTTTTTAGTCAGAAGGATAGCTCAGTTTTGTTCAATGGCAAGAGGAAGAACAATATTTACAAAATACGATTATCAGATTTGAAAAATCAAATTTAAAATGTCTTCTGACTGTTCAAGAAGAGTAGTGGGTCTGGCATCGACGTCTGAGTCATGTTAGCTTGAGAAAGATTTCTCAACTAAATAAATTTGGATTAGTCAGAGGTTTGCCTAATCTGAAGTACTCTTCATATGCCCTTTGTGAAGCCTATCAGAAAGGAGGTTTTTCAAAAACCTCTTTCCAAGATAAAAAGATTGTTTCTACTTCTAGGCCATTAGAACTTCTTCACATTAACTTATTTGGACTAGTGAAAATTGCTTCTGTCAATGGTATGAAATATAGACTTGTCATCGTTGATGATTACAGCAGGTGGACATGGGTAAAATTATTTAAACACAAGGATGAATCATTCTCTGTATTTGCTTCCTTCTGTTCCCAAGTGCAAAATGAAAAAGGTTACAGTGTAGTCATAGTTCGTAGTGATCACGGTGGATAATTTGAAAATAAAGATTTTGAAGAAAAAAATTGATTCAAATGGAATAGTACATGATTTTTATTTCCCTAGAACTCCACAACAAAATAGGATTGTAAAAAGGAAAATAGAACCTTGAAATAAATAGCTCACACCATGATCCAAGAAACTCATATGGATAAGCACTTATAGGCAGAAGCAGTAAATACATCATGCTATATTCAAAATTAAATCTCCATAAGACCTATTGTGTGTAAGACTCCTTATGAATTGTGAAAGAATAGAAAGCCCAACATTTTCTATTTCCATCCATTTGGATGTATTTTTTATATGTTAAACACTAAAGAGAATCTAGGTAAGTTTGATTGCAAAGCACAAAAGTGTCTGCTATTAGGATACTCTGAACACTCTAAAGGATTCAGAATCTATAACACAGAATCATAGATTGTGGAGGAATCAATTTATGTCAGATTTGATGATAAGCTTGACTATGAAAAGTCAAAGCTGTGTGAAAATCTTGTAGATATGACTAACATTCACTGAACCAAAGGAGAAGATTCAAGAAGATAAAGAATCAGAAGCTTACCCCTCTGATAATGTTGATAGTATTTCTAATCCAACTCAACCAAAGAAGAACAAAATCACATCCTCTCATCCTGAAGATCTTATTCTTGGAAGTAAAGATGCTCCAGTCAAAACAAGATCGGCTCTCAAACCCTCTGATGAAGTACTTCGGGGTTTAGTTTCCCTAATAGAACCTACATCAATTGAGGAATCTCTTCTATATAAGGATTAGATTTTGGTTATGGAAGAGGAACTGAACCAATTCTCAAAGAATGACGTATAAGATCTTGTTCAGAAACCTAAAGGTCTCCACGTCATTGGAACCAGATGGGTGTTTAGAAACAAGCTCAATGAGAAGGGTGAAGTTTCCAGAAACAAACCTCGATTGGTTGCACAAGATTATAATAAATAAGAAGGTGTAGACTATACAGAAACCTTTGCACCAGTCGCCTAGTTAGAAGCTATTCAGTTATTAGTTTCCTTTTCTGTAAATTATAATATCATTCTTTATCAGATGGATGTTAAGAGTGCATTTTTGAATGGTTATATTTTAGAAGAAGTATATGTCAAACAACCTCCTGGATTTGAAAAATCGGAGAAATTAGACTTTGTTTTTAAACTAAATAAACCTCTTTATGGCTTGAAACAAGCTCCCAGAGCTTGGTATGACAAATTGAGCAATTTTTTGTTAGAAAATACGTTTACCAAAGGAAAGGTTAACACTACACTCTTATGCAAAACATTCAAAAATGATATTATAATTGTTCAAATCTATGTTGATGATATTATATTTGGTTATGCTAATCCATCTCTCTGCGAGGAATTCTCTAAGCTAATGCAGGCTGAGATCAAAATGAGCATGATGGGGGAACTGAAGTTCTTTCTGGGAATCCAGATTGATTAAAAACCAGAGGTTACTTACATACATCAAAGTAAGTACACAAAAGAACTTCTGAAGAAATTCAACATGATAGACTGCATTGTAGCAAAGACTACAATGCATCCTACATGTATCTTGGAAAAAGAAGAGGTGAGTGGAAAGGTTTGTCAAAAGCTATATTGTGGTATGATAGGCTCTATTATGTATCTAATAGCATCTAGATTTGATATTTTATTCAATGTACATCTTTGCACAAGATTCCAATCAGATCTTAGTGAATCTCAATTAACTGTTGTTAAAATAATTCTAAAGTATCTAAAAGGAACCCCCAACCTCGAATTGATGTATGAGAAAACATCAGAGTATTCTCTTTCTTGCTTTTGTGATGTAGACTACGCTGGAGATCAACTAGAAAGAAAAAGAACTTCTGGAAATTATCAGTTTCTAAGAAAGAATCTAATCCCATGGTCAGGCAAGAGGCAATCAACAATTTCTCTTTCAACAGTAGAAGTAAAGTACATATCAGCAACACTATGCAGCACTCAGATGCTATAGATGAAAAATTAGCTGGAAGATTATCGGATATATGAAAGTAACATTTCTATCTTCTGTGATAGTACTACCGCTATCTGCTTGAGTGAGAATCTTATTCTACACTATAGGGCTAATCACATAGAAATCAAACATCATTTTATTAGAGATTATATTCAGAAAGAGATTCTATCTTTAAAATTTATAGATACAGACCATCAATGGGCTGATATTTTTACAAAACTCTTAGCTGAAGATATATTTTTGTTTATTCTAAAGAATCTGAAAATGGATTTCTGTCCAGAGTAAGATGTCATTAGAATCAACTATGTTTTAGTCATACTTTGAAGGATTGTGATTTTGACTTAATCGAAAGACTTCTAATTTGTTTATCTCAAGTCATCAAAAGATGTTTCTGTCAGAAATATCCCTAATCCAATACCTTTTTGGTTCTCCAGACTTCAAGAATATCAAACGCATTACCTAGATAGACTTAGTGTTTATCACACTCTACCTAGGCCATTCACGAGCATTTATTTCTCTTTAAATTGATTAATCGTGATTACATTTATTTAAATACTCCTTGGGAATAATTGTTTCATGTCATACCTCTATGTCTATGTCTAACATTCCATGTCATTATTAAATGCTTTCTTGCTCTTTCATCTTAAAGTTTGATCTACTTCTCTTTTCAAATCCTTCTTTTAGTAGTCTGAGACATCACTTAAGTGTTTCAATTGTTTTAATTCGTGAACTGCTTGACTAACTATTTTTATCTCCTTTCATCTACAGTCATTCATCAAGTTATTATGCTTGTATCATCTTCAATTGTCTCTTATTTTCAAAACCTGTCTGCATATCATGGCTATTATAACTTTTCAAGGAGATGAAAATCTTCTCGAAGTAATAAAATAAAACAAACCCAACATTGTGTCTGATGATGGATTCATCAGCAGGGTCATTGAAAATCAAGGATGGTTTGGGTATGTGTAATACGGTGGGAGAACTGGCTTTTTGGTTTTATCCAAATATGCGGATAGCAAGAGTTGCCACCGACTTTTCTTTTATCCAATATTTAGGAAAGGTGAAAAGAACAGGAAAGAGCTTTGATAGATTTTGAGTTCGGGGGGTAAGTTAGGAAAAGGGAAGGTATTAGCACCCATTTCATCCGTAGTTATTGATTGAAAAAATATCAAGTGTACTATTCTGACCGATGTAGTAATAATGGTATTTCCACAAAGTATCGATCTCGAGGATTACATAGGAAATATTGAGTTTTATTATTAATTCAATTAAAGAAAAACAATGGTATGATACGGTGGCAGAACCGACTGTTAATACTGGTTTCGCGTTTTTTGTTTGCAAATGTCGCGGTAAGCAAGAGTCGCCGCCAACTTTTATTTCATCCAACAAAGGAAAAGGAAAAAGAACAGAAAAAACCTTTTTCGAGATATTTCTAAGTACGGGGGTAGATTATAGAAAGGGAAGGTGTTAGCATTCTTTCTATCCATGGTTTTCCATGGGCTCTTAGGTACTTGCTCATTTTGAAATTGCTTATGTGTGTTTTGAAAAGTTTTTGTTTAACTTCATGGTAACCCTTGTATCTGTCCTCAAGAGTGTGACGAAGTTGTTTTTGAAAACTATTTTGAAAGTGTTTGTGTGAAAGAGTTTTGGTTGTTTGGAGAAAGTACTTAAGAATTTCTACCTACTCGAAAAAGGTTGTTCGCTTTCTCATTTCCTTTAGACAACGTTATCCTACTATTAAGGAGTAGGTATCCCCATCGTTGGAGTTTTAAGGGACATTCGAAGGGACAAATATGGTCACAATAGCAATGGTAAGGAAACCTTAGTAATTACCCTAGAGTCTAAAAGATCTTTCCGAGGCAACATTTGAATGGGTCATTTTGATATTTTGGGACTAGAGGGCGACCACTAAAATTCCCTATGCTTCGTGATCATTTACCGAAGGCAACCGAAGTGAGGCAAACCCTAGGAGTGAGCATGTGCATATGTTTGATTTCAGTTATTTAATCTTTGCACAATTAAGGTGATCTACTATTTTAATTTTATTTTTCTTTTGCATGCAAGCCTATTATCCATACATCTAGACAGTTCATAGTTGTGAAAATTAAAAGCGGAAAAGTAAATCTACGCTATTACAAGGCTTCGGGGAGGGGGTTACATGACCAAACTTGGGGAATTGAAACAGTAAATAATATGCGGTAAATAAAATCCTAGTTAAAACTATTACAACCTCAAAGCAAATACAATAATTGGAATTAAAACAAATAAAATATTACGCGCGAGAATTAAATACGGGAATCAAAGTTTAAATTCAAAAGGAGTCACAGAAAATATTTTTGTTATTTTTTTATTGAGAAAATTAACTATTTGCAAATTAACCCTAATTTTCTAGTTTATTTTAATTATATAAAAAAAGAATTTAAATCTCCCTAATTAAATTAATCTAATTAATTAATTAATGAAATAAAATATTTTATGAAAAAATCTGATTTTAATGTTTTTTGTGATTTTTTGATTTAATAAAAAAAATGATTTTGTTTTGTAAAAATAATTAAACAAATAAATGAAACAAAAGAAATTAAAAAAAGAAATAAATTGGGCCTATTAGGAGCAGCAATTTGGGGGTGCATGGCTGAATTTGCAAAGCCCATATGCTGGCCCAAGATCTGTGTGTGATCTAGTGTAGCTGGCCTCTGGGAGTTCATCATGGGTCTTCAACTCTGGAACGTCAGATTTGCTTTGAGATGATCCAAAGGGTGGGATCTGTGAGCGCACGGTGGATGCTTGGCTAAAAGATGCGCTGAATCTGTAATTAATTGTCAAGAAAAATATAAAAGCACACGCGTGGGATTGAACCCAAGACGTTTACATCATATACACGCTCCCTGACCAACTGCGCTGGAAAGCTTATCTGTACATATAATGAAATAAATAAAATATAATGTAAACAAAGCGCCTTGTCCAGAAAAAATGCGCGTGGATTCTAACGGGCTAGTGGGGTGCTGCCACGCCCTCATCTTCTTCCTAGAACTGTCGTTTCAAGTATTAAGCTTTTACCTACAGTTATTTCCATCACTATAGGCTATAGTGACGAATATTATTCATAGCTATAAACCTGTAAAATTCAAAAGCGCAGTACAAGCAGAATAAATTCAAACCAAAGGCATGGATCAATTGCAAATCATCTCCTGAGCATGATAAACCCCTAATTTTGTCCAATTTTGCCTCTATATAGAATTCCCAATTTGGAACCTCAAAACCCTAACAATGGCATCGTGCCATTCCTGCACTTTAATTTCAATCAAACCAATCAAAAACATTGCAAATATGATAGCAAGCATGGATATATGATCAAAACATGTTTATGATGGAAAAATCATTAAAAATAAATCTTGAAAAAAAGACGCAAACCATGGAAAAATTAGGCACGATTTATGAAGGTTTAAAGGCTTGAGGATGATTGGAATGGCTTCAGAAAATTTCCAGGAACGGATTACTGGCCTTGGAATTGCTTGAAACGGCCTATAGAATCAAAATCGACCTGCACTTTTTCCATAAAAAATTGGAACTTCTTCTTGTAATTTCACGACCCCGTCCTCTTACTTATGCTTTGGAAATGTTCTGTATATATCATGGAATGATTTAGGTCAACAAAAACTGATCACATCTTTGCAAATTATGGAGATTTGATTTAATTCTTTGCCTTGTATGATTTGTTTCCAAAATAGACCAAATTAAGATCTTTTCCAATCAATTAGCTTTTTCACGAATTTGGATGATTTTCTAGCTGTTCATTGACTCATAATATGCTCATAAAATCAAATCTTGGATTTTATTTCATTATTCTACTACTTAAATTGATTTATTTTGATTTAAATGGATAAAAAATCAAAAAAAAATAATAAAAATAATAAAATAATAGGTGGATAAGCTCAGGGGTCATGGGCCATCTTAGGAACAAGTTTCAAACAAGAAAACATGGGCCCATTTGGAAAAAAAATTCATTTTGATTAATGTTGACTTCATGCACATTTCCAAAAATTGGTCAACTTTGACAATACATATCTCCCTCAATTTTTACCCTAAGAGGTTGTTCTTTGACTTTTTAGAAAGCTTAGGATGTCCTATAAACAACCCTTTTTGTTTCATTTTAATTGGATCTTTCATGTTCATGTAAGAAGCTTTGACCCAAAAGGTGTTTTTGTTGACTTTTTGAAATGACATATAATGTCTGAATTTTTATCTTTTCATGAGTGCATTTATTGAACTTGAGGGATTATGATGAATTGTAGGTAATTGGATTCTCTTCAAAATGAGCCTTGAATGAGAAATTTATGATAAAGTATGAGAAAGTTATGCCTAGTCAAAGTTTGGTTGACTTTTCCTATAGAAACCCTAATAGCAACTTTTGAGTTTTGATGAATTAGGAGCATTCCTTGAGGAACCATGATCAAATGATGGATATCACCTTAAAATGTTGATGTTTACCAAAAATCTTGAAGTTTGACTGTATGTGGCCCACAATTGACTTTTGACCTAACATAGTTGATTTTTAGGTATTTAAGTAGTTGATTGAGCTAACTTCTTGTGCAAGGCATGAAACTTGGCATGGGTGATCTTGAGAACATATTAGGGCTATGGAAACCATTTGGGACCCTTGGAACTCAAACATCTTGGTTAGGTGTGAAACCCTAATTTGAGGCTCATTGTCTTAGGAGGAGAATTTGTCTGGTCAATCCTTAGGCATCCTTGGGCAAGTTGAGGACCTCTAGGAGTATGTTTTGAGTAAAATGAGAGGGAAAATTTTGGGGTACAACAAATAGTTTAGGGTTTTATTGGATTAAATCCTTGCGAAAGATGAAATGACTGAAAGTAAAATGTGACTTTTTCTATTTGATTAAAAGATGTTATGGGTGAGTGTATGATTTTCCATGAAATAACCTCCACTCTTTGATTCTTAAGCCAGTTCATCAACCTCAATTACCAATTCTTAAGATTATATTTCCCTATGTCCTTAGTGAAAAACTTTTAATCCTTCTATCTTAATTTCAATGTCCATTCAAATTAGTTTTGAGGTTAAGCATTCAATTATCAAGAACTATTCTGGTTATCATAGGATTACCCTAGTCCTAGGTGAAATCATCTATAATATCATTATTTAGAAAACCTTAACACGATCGTACGACTCTAATGTGTTATTAACAGTGAAACCCTATGGTCCAATAGGGTAAAACTATAAATTCTTCTAAACAATCAAATTGATGCATAAAAACTGTTATGTTGAATAAAACAAAGAGATTAGTATTCTTAACATTGCAAATTAGGCACACCCTCTAGCATTGGGGGGTTTAGCCTCTCATAGAATTCAAAAGTAAAATAACACATATATTAGATGTAGACATTACAAGAAGTATGGAATCTTTAATCTTCAATTGTTATCGCCCATGAAGAATTCTCCGTTCCTAAAGCTCCTCTGGATCTCCAGTCTTATATCGTGAAATTATTTAATAATTCAAAAGTCCCCTTTCTTCTTCTCACAAACACGTTTTGTAGTGTTAGGTCATCCCTCAGTGATGCAAAATATCTAAAGTACCCTTAATGATCCAAGAATACAGCAAAATCTCAAAATTGGAATTTCAAGCGCCTAGGCTGACACGGGTCATGTCACCGGACACGGGCACCCATTTCAGCATCTGTGATATGCTCTTTTCACACTTTTTGGTTCCAGCTGAATTGACATGGGTCGTTTCAGTGGACACGAGCACCCACGTCTGAAGTGTAAACTCTGATATTTGTCTGAAGAAACCAGTCAAAAGATCTGAAGACAAAAGTTATTACTTATGTCCAGATACTGAAGACTCAAGCTTCTAAAGACAACATGTTCCAAAGAAACAAAGTTAGAAGATCTGAAGAAAAAGTTTCTACTGAAGTCCATATGCTGAAAGCTTGTATTTCTATTAATGAAGTTCTAAATATAAGGGTTCTGAAGACCAAGTGTTGAAGACTCTAAAAGATAGAAGGTCTAAAGACTCTAAAGACTTGAAGTTCTAAAGACCCAAGATTCCAAGAAAAGGTTCTCACGACCAAGTGATGAAGACTCTGAAGACGTAGTTCTGAAGACTTAGATGACTTGAAGTACTGAAGACGTAGTTATGAAGACTTAGATGACTTGAAGTTCTGAAGACCTGATGTTATGTTCTCTCTTCTAAACACATGCTCACGGAAGCCTCTGAAGTGTAGAAGGAAAGAATATAATGTTAACATGGTACAAATAGTACATGGTACAATCTCCCATGTTACTGTTCAAGTTTCCAATGTTTATGTAATTTTAAGAGTATCCCTCAACGGATACATTATGCTAATGGCTATATATAAAGGCTTGAAGACTAAGAAAGAAAGCAGCCAACCAATGAAATTTTCACGTGCAAACGTTGTTCACTGCCTTCACATTCTTAAGTCAATGTTCATAAAATATTTACATACTCAGCTTTTTAAAAGCAACATTCCTGTAAGCAAAACTTGTATTCAAATTATTGTTTGATATTCCTTAAGGTACTGGGTTGGTCTGAAACCTTAAGAAGTCTAGAGCTTACGAGTTTTAGAAGTTGTTAGTCACTTGCGGGTAGCTTATGCATTGCAATAATCAGGTTGATTATTAGTTGATAGTCCTTAAGGGGTCGGGTTGGTCTAAATCCTTAAGAAGTCTAGGGCTTGTGATTATAAGGTTGTTAGTCACTTGTGGGTAGCTTGTGCAAATTGTAATCAGTTTGGTTATAGTGAATTAAGTCCTCG